>NW_010583607.1:312802-358035 GCF_000705375.1 Tinamus guttatus
TCTCCTGACGCCCCTCTGCTTCTCGGCCCCTTGCAGCGGTGCCAGCAGCGGCCTGGGGGACGAGGCGGAGCCGCTCACCAAGCGGCACATAGACGGCATCTTCACGGACAGCTACAGCCGCTACCGGAAACAAATGGCTGTCAAGAAATACTTAGCAGCCGTCCTGGGGAAAAGGTATAAACAAAGAGTTAAAAACAAAGGACGCCGAGTAGCGTATTTGTAGCGATGAGTAACCAGCCACTCCTGTGTATACAAAGTCCTAAAAAAGAGAGAGAAAGAGAGAGAGCGAGAGAAAGAGAGAGAGAGAGAGAGAGAGACCCCCCCAAAAATCAAAACAAAAACAAAAGTCATTTCCAAACTGACTGAACAATCACCGCTCCTGTGTTATCTAAACATGTATTTATGTATGAAGTAAAGCCATTAAATGAATATTTTGATAATAATATTGTTTTTCTTTTGTACAAAAGCACTAGAGAAACGCACAGATCTACTTTGTGGACCAATCATTAAGTTATATATAATATATAAATATATATATATAAATACTACTACGAATACTAAAGAACAAATCTTCATATAAAGCCTGCACAAGAACAAGAATTCGCCTGAGCTGTTTATGTTTTTATATAAAATAAATAGAAAAAAAAAGACAATCATTGTTTTGAATATTACTCCTATTTTTGTAACGGAAATTAAAAGGATAGTATTTTTATCCACGACAGGGTCGAAGACATTAATTTTCACCATTTGCTACTGTACATAGAGAAGGATGCCCTGCTCCCAGGGGATTATGAGGAAAATGATTTGGGAGAATTGCTGAAGCAGATTCTTCCCCCGGTGAGTCTCAAGGCAGGCTCCTTTGCCACTAGCCTCTCTGCAGGGGCACCGTCCCCTCTGCTCTAGATTTCGATTTCTTTCTGCTTTCTTTGATTCCAGATGTATCTGTACTAGTGTCTCCTCAAACAATGAGCTTAGACGATAATTCTCTTGTGGTGAAAACAACAGCTCGACCCAAATTGTGCATCTCTGTTGATCAGTAGTGGAGGGAGCAGTAGTTAACCCTCCCCAGCAAAACCAAAATTAAAAAAAAAAAAAAAAAGCCAAACCAAAAAGAAATCAACCCTCCCCTTGCTAAATCCCGACCCAGCAGCAAGGACAGCGAGCCCCGGGCACTGCCCTTCTGGCTGGCCGGGCAGAGTTGCAGAAGAAGCCAAAGCGGAGCTAGGAGCCGTTTGGGAAGAGAGGGGAAGAGCCGCGGGGCGGCCTCGGGCGCGCCCGGTGCCGGGGCCGGTGCCGGTGCTGGTGCCGCTGCCGTGGGGCGCAGCAAGGCGAGGCCCCCCCCGCCTCCGATCCGCTACCCAACTGCCCTGGCAGCTCGGTACTGGACCTGGATGCAAAGTACAGTGTGTTACTCTCCAGTGCTCTCCATGCTTCTCATCATGTGTAACGAGCAGGGTTCTCGCCTTTGGCATTTTTTTTTTGCTCGAAGTTGCTCTTTTCTTTCACATTTTTTAGACCCTCCTGCCTCTCATGCACTGTTTAACCTGTTTAACCCACCTGACTCACCTTCTGGGGATTATGTTCTTTTTTGGGAAAAAAAAAAAGATTGTGAACGCTCTCTCACTCCTTTGTTCTGTTTTATGCAAGCTCTTATTGTAAAAGTTTAGGAATCCCTGTTGTAGCTACCACTAAATAATTATGCACTACTACTAAAGTTTTTGTTCCTTGTTTATTGAGTTTGGAGGTAAAATGTATTTTTCTACATTCTGGCTTATTGCTTAGTAAAATTTATTTCATAAAAAAAACTTTTTTTTTGTCATAAAAGAATGTATAGTGTTTCACCTGTGGTCCGGTTTCTAACGAGATAAACCATTTTCACCTCATCTCTCTATGTACGGACTCCTATCTTGCCTTGCACCCGGGGAACAGTAAGCAGCAGCGCACCTCGCCCCGTGCCCTCTCCTGGGAAAGTGGCGGAGGAGGACACGTAGGTAAAACGCTTCCTTCCAGCTCCACACAACCTTAGCAGGGTCTTTTTTTTCTTCTTTTTTGTTTTTTGGGAAAAAAAAAAGACCCCAAACCAGTCCCGAATTCAAGACATCGATTGGGAAAGCGCTCCTCACCGCCCGGGATGCCGGTACCGGCTGCGCTGCCCAGGCTGCGCCCCCGCGGGCGGCGTCGGGGCGGGCTCGCCCGGGCGCCGTTTGCAGCTTTCGTGCCTTCTCTTCACCTCGTCAATCGCCACGAGTTTCACGGATGGCTATTCAGTGGCCCTACGATGCTGCAACACATCGGCTTGCGTGTTAGTCGTCCCTCTCCTCGCGTGTCTCCGGCCGTGGGCAGAGCTCGCTGTGTTCGTGTCGCCTGCGGTGTTAACGGCGCCGGGCGCCCTCGGCGTCCCGCGTGTGACCTTGTCCGCTCCGCTTCCGTGGCTAGTGGCAAGCATCGTGCAGCCATCACCTAGGTTATCCTCTGTATACTTTCTAGAGACGCCAGCAGCCTTACCAGAATTTGAGCAGATTTGAGACGCAGTGATAGTTTAGGTAGATGTTAGTCTCGGAGAACTTATTTTGTGTGCAAATGAATATATATATATAAAAAGAACTTAAGCAAAGTATTATTACACACATGATATCTATAACTAGGACTTTGATAACTGTTATATAAAGTGTGTAAAGTTTGTATTAATAAATTTTTGTAAACAATGCAATTTTGTCTAATGTTTGGGGGAGAGCAATCTAGGATATAGCAGCGAGAGATGCATTTCATTATAAAATTTATGTACTTAGTTTATTTTTAAGCAGCACTCTTCTAACTGGGATACCTTTTTATTAGGTCTCCAAAAATTATCATCAAAAACCCTCTAATATTTTTACTGATGGTTACTGAAGCAGAAGTCTAGTTCCACACACACTAGCTAAGTGATTTCTTTAAAAAAAAACCACGAAATGCATTGGTCAATGTCAACAGCCCATCTCTCTAAAAATTCCTCTGCTTAGAAGCTGTTGATTTGAAACAGAATTGGCGTGTTTGATGAGATCTTCACTTAATTCTCTTTTAATGAAGATTCAGCATGCGATAATTTGCATCATAACATCACCTGCTGGCAAAGGCAGCATCTTTCTTTGGATTAAAATTTTACTGGGCTACTCTAAAAAACAACAATGCAACGCAACAGGAATCACCTAGGTTTTAAAACACAATAGGTGGCTACGACGAAAAAGCACAAACAGGGTGGTTTGTCACCAGAGAAGGGTAGAATATCTGACCCTTAAAATTCTATTTAACTCATTAATGGCTGCTTATATTTATTATTTCTGTGATAGCCCAAGGGCTTTATTTAAGTCATTTGGAATGTAGCAGCAATTTATTTTTAAGCTAAACTCTATTTCTTTCTAAAAATCTACAATTAAAAATTAAAGCATGGGAATCAAATGACAATTTCCCAGCCATTTATTTTTTTAAAATGTAAGCCCTGTGCTTGAAACAGACTAATCATATTCTCTGTGATGTGACTCCAACTTATTGGCTAGTTTCAATAACTGCATTTTACTAATGAACTGGAAAAAAAAAAAAATGGAAAGCTGGTAACATTAGCAATATCCATGAGGAAGGAGTGAAAACCTAGTTAAAATTCTGATCATATACAGATCAAGCCAGAGACAAATGCAAAGAAATGTCTACATTGGGACAGGGTTGAATTTTTAAGCTGGTAGTTTAACAAAACCAAGACATTCTCCCAAATGCAGTATACAGTGGAAAACTACTATTAGGTTAAGTCAGCTTATCATGCTCACACATGTAATTGCCTTATGTTTCCTGATCATCTAAAATGAAAATATTTTTTAGAGCTTCATAGTGAACATCTTCTTAGTATTGGTAGTTTAAGGGCAGAATTTGGGATTTGTCTACCAGAAACATAAGTTCTTGGACACTTAGATGTGCAGGTGTGCACAAGAGGGAAGCAGTGCTGCAGGTGGCATGGAAGGGGTCTTACACTCCTGAAATCCCTCTTTGCCAAATCAGACAAGATTTCACAAAGAAGCTCAGGTCTGTTCCCTATGGTTTAAACTGCCATCTGAAATGATAACTTGGAAAAATATTGTGTAATACTGAGTTGTATAGCATCAGTTTTGTGGGAATTCTTGATGTTTTATAAGCTGCTATAGGGCTAGCAGCAGAATTAGATAAAAAGTCAGCCGAGAAAAGAAGAATGATGAAGCAAGACATGATTTTGGAGCTTCACATTGTAAAGACCTCCAGACATTCAATCAAAGTAACAAACTCTGGTTACTTAGTAGAAGCGGCTGAACAGAATGGGACAGATTCATCCAGATTCCAGCTCTCAGAAATGTGGTTTAACATATCTTTCACATAGCTACTTAGATCATCAAAGCCAAAATAATTTCAAAGAATAAATTTCCTTAGTGCTCTGATTTAAATCTGGACATGGTCAGCACCTCCCTTTCACAAGGCTTGCTTGTGAATGTGCCAACCTCCTCTCCAAGGTCACAACCTTGGAGACTCTTCCAGCCTTCTTCCAGTGTCAAAGTTCCCCTGTTGGTTGTGTATATTTTTTGCCTAGAAATAAGGAAAATAGAAAATGAGCAGGAGTTTCATCTTTTCGGGGCTTGTTGCAATTTACTTTCTAGTTCTAGCTGAGTCATTTAACTTCTCTTCAGGCAAAATCTTCAGGGAAAGCACACCCTCAAAGTTTTGTTTAAGGACCTCATGCTTAGACTCTGAAAGTGTATTTCCTCTTAACTACACTCATAGATTTTTAAGACTCAGGGGGACTGTTATGATCGTCTTGTCTCAACCTCGGGTAATACTGGGCGTAGGATTTCATGGAGTCCTTCATTTAGCATTTAATTTCTGAGTGAACTATATGACAGCAGTATTGATTACAAGACTTGCAGAAATGGCATATTTGCTGGACAAATTGTTTCAAATGTTGCAGCTTAGCCCTTTGTTCCTTCTTTCAGTTTGTCTCATTTTAGAGTTGTGGATATTCTTAGCCTGCGAAGAATCTCTAATGAGTGGAGATTTTCTTCTCCATGTACATAGTTAACAGGCATAGATTTACTCTCTATTATGCTTTATCTTTAAGGCAACAAGACTGACCTTTAAGTGCTCACTATGGGAAAAGTTTTCAACAGTTGGAATTATTTTGGAACCATTTTTTATTTGTCACCATCCTTAATAAACCGTTGAGCACGGAAATGTTTACACTATCCAGTAATGACCACTTTAAGAATACTGCAAAATGTAGCAACATCTAATTTCCTACCTAAGGTTATGCCAGTTGCTTATAAGTGTTTCGTTTGCTTTCTTGACCATTTCATTCTGTAGGGAGAGGGTGATCTGTCATTTCCCTTGTCTAGCTTCTTTTCTGGATGATTATTTCACATGCCCAGAGGCCTGGAAGTGACACCATCATTCTTGGCTTCTATTTTGTACTTCATGTTTTGCTGTGTTAAATCACTTCTTCAAGAGAGTTTACTTTACCTGGCTCTCTCTGGGTCACAGTCATCTTTTTCTGCACAACCACCATCTTTTATCATCCGAGCTGTCACTTGGCACTTACTCCTGCCAAAAAGTATAGTGACTCTGCAAGGCCATTTGTGTATTGTGACACTAACACATGGGCCAGATCCAGCTCTGGTGTAGGTTGCTGGATGCCAGAGACAGACTTGGACAGAGCAAGTTGCATTGTGATTCACGACTGGTGGCTGGCCAGGTCTTCTGGGACTTGGTCTCCTAGAGGTGATGGAGCCTTGGCAAAACCAAGTTGTCATTCACTTCAACACAGCGTGTGAGGTCTGGGAGTGTATATACAGTGCTTTTTTTTTTTTTTTTTTCCCAAAACTGTGTGTGGCTCAGTTACTTGCCTGGAATACACAGAGAAGATGTGATCTACTGAGGCTGGCCTGCTAAGAGAGAATAAAAGTAAAACCTATTGCACCTTTTGCAATAATTAACTGTTTTCTTTTTTTTTTGAGAAAGTTTGTGTGAGCTTAAAATGATATTTAGCTTTGAACAAAAACTATTTATTTAAGAATTTATTTAAGAACCAGAAATATGCCAATTTACAGGAAGAGGAGACAAGCACCTTATGTTTGCCATTAATGCAAGGGTTTGTTTTTCTACTTCAGTAACGATAAAAATGCCTAAGAAAGATAGTTCTATTGATTTCTGAAACAGTCTACTTTCTTTATGTGGATCACAGAAAGCAGATCTCTCTCTCTTTGAGCTATGAGACAAGTTTCAGATATTCCACTTTAAACAGAACCTCACTGAGATTTATAGCATTAAGAAATAGAGAAGTTGGGCAGAAAGATGATATTCTGCTTCTTCTGTGGTGTCATTTACCATCTTAGCAGCAGGTTACGGGGAAATGAGTCAGTCTAAATAGAATACTGAACTAAGAGAAGAACTGCATGAGTATAATCAAAAAGGATCTAACCTGAACAAAGACTACCCAGCTGGCATCTTCAAAACGGAAAAGTGAATGAGAGGGACATTTGGGAGTGGACAGTTGTATAGTTAAAGGAAATTTCCCTTGCCACCTTCCACATGTTCCTCAAATCGGAGACTCAAGTTGGACCCTGTTTTTCTCCTTTTTTTTTGATCAACCTTCTAGGAGTAAAAGACTTACTGATTTCAGACAGCTGTTGCAAGGCAGAGACATATTTAATGGGAATTTTGCATTCTTTCATTTCTATTACATATGGTTCCTGAAACATGGATGTTCCTGAAACGTAAAAGCCTTCCGATCCTTCATTTGTAGGGCAGATGTTGGTCAGTCTCACATCCCACCAGTTTTTGTAGGGTTAATATTCTCCTCTGACAGCATATATCTAATATGCTATGCATATCTATAGGCGGAGAGGACAGACTTAGAAAATAGTTGTCCAGGCTAAAGAGTTTACCATTCAAGATTTGACAACAGATCTAAATATATATTCATTCTGGACAGATTAGATTAGACTCAGCCTATGACTGATCTCTGTTTTGACATTTATCTTCATGGTGAGAAGAATGGTTACTTTTGAGTGGTGCAGTTATGAATAAATGACTGCCTTTCCCTCAGGAGAGAAGATTAATGTCACAAGAAATCAACCGTCATGTATGTTATATGCCGAATGTGCACTCCCTCAGCTCCCACCGTTTGGATGGCATTGAAACTTCGCTGACAGTTTGAGAGAATGAAAAGTGCTTGGGCGGTGTGGGCATTAGGCTGCTCTGAAAATGGTTAAACTTTTAATCAGATGTGAGCTGTTATGTCACCAGCAAAATAACAATATATGTAAATTACATTGCAAAAATAGTGCAAAGAAAACTTCCCTCACTCGCTATGTATATATATGCATATGTGTGCACGTATATGCACACATTTCTAAATCAGACAAAAATGATAGGAATGTATGAAAGTTAAAATATTTATGTATTGGCCATAGCTAAACTTAGACACAACATCTAATTTACACTGACGTCTTTCTTTAACAAGTTTTGTAAGAGCAATGATTTAAGTTCAAGGAAGTGCAGTGAGTCATCTGCACGGTGGGCCAGTGGCTGAGCTAAGTTTAGAATCAAGGGGAAATTTGGATCTTCTAGCTCCAAGTTTTTCCCTTTACATCTTTGCTTTCCTCAGACATTCGCTGTGCTTCAAAGAAAAAGAAAGTTTCTTCACAATTTATTTTCTTAGTTGGCTTTTTATGTATCCTTGGTGCTCTTGTGTTGTATGGTAGAGAATTTAGTTTAATGAGCTGCTCTGAACATCAGATTGCCAAATGACCTTGCAGATTTTATTCTATGGTATTTCTTTGTTTTAGGAGAGCTAAGATTAAAACCCTTAAATGAAAAAGGGGAGACCTGTCCAGGGGATAACTGAGTAGAGTTACAAAAATCAAGCCAAGCCAACCCCTGTTTCTATGGCTATGCTGTAAAACTGCACATAGTCATTCTCTTCCTTTCTCTTCCTTCCCAAGGCTTTCTGTGGGCCTTGGCAAAATCCAGCTCAATCTTATTCTGAGAGATGCCTCTGCCTGATTCGCAGCCTGAGCAAGGGAAGGTCGCTGCGCTGTATCTCCCCAGGCTGGTGGTGGCTGAGCTTGTCCCAGAGGGTAGCAAGCCTGTTCCTGTGCGTCAGTGCCAGGAACCTGTGCTCGGAGCATCCTGAGCGCAGCAGAGCCTCGCGTTCTCCTTCCCACTCAGGAGAAGCTCCCTTGCACCCAGCACAGTCATGTGGACAGGTTGCACAAGACACAGCACATTCCCGATGCATGTCAAATGGTTAATCTGTTTATTTTACAGCTTCTTATCTATTTTTTTCACTGAGGATAATAAATATCCCAAAACTAAGAAAGACCCTCTGAAATACTTAAGTCTATGCATGTTTAATGATTTCTGGTTTTCCTAGCAGGCTGGATGCATTACTGTGTTTTGCTTCAGAAAGGAATCATGACACAGCTAAGAGGTAATTAAACCAGGGACTTCGTATAGCACTCTGTAAGGAGACAGGTGGAGCGTTTATATGGAAATGAAGCAGGTTTCTGATTATATTTGACTTTGCTATAATAAAATGCAGTTATGCTTTATAACAGTTTCATTTTATTCTAGTTATACTGCAATGACAACATTATTATACCACTGTTTATGCTTTTTGCTGAGCTTAGTCATTGTTTAATCTTGTAAACAGAGAGGCAACTTCATGCTTGATCGTTGTTGCTGTTCATACTCCTGTGCCTGAACACAGATAGATGAAACATGAAATAGTGAGATAAAATCAATTAGATGACCTGCTCATTATACTCTTGGCAATGAAATATTAATTAGTCCTACCGGGAGAGCCCCATGTTGCTGCTACCTGTCCAGCAGAGCTGGGCACTCATAGAAAATGAAAAAATTGATATCCTTCCCTAGGCAAGTAACTATTAATTATCTATTATTAGCACCCAATATGAGTGCAATTGCAGTCACTGTTGGCCAATACTTTACTTGTCCTTATTTCACCAATAACGATTGTATTGAGGGGGCCACAAAGAGAAGTAAAATGCCACTCGACATGAGTGAGTCTCATCAGAATCTGACCCGCTCTTATTAAAGATGACATTTTCAGCATGTGCAGCCTTTTTATATTCCAGATCAGTGGTTCCCAGCGGGTGGGCTTCAGAGTTGGAAAATGACAATACTTCCTTGAACCTTTACAATGAGCAGCTATCACTCTGATAAGATAAATGCCACCTTTTATAAACTGCAGCTACAGTTCGCTTTTCTTTACTCTGCTTATAAGCTCTACCTTAACCTAGTCTGAGTCATTCACTGCATGGGTAATGTTTCTTCCTGCGGGCATATATATGACTGGGGCTGTGTATTGATAAAAGGGGTATAATGTGTCCTCTGACTCTGCAGTGAAATGCTTCTGCCTGGAATTAAGATGCCTGCTATTGCGGTGAGGACACAAACCGGCAGGAGTCTGCTAGAGTCCCCTGCTATAGATGGATATGAGGTGGTAAATTTGCCTTTAAATGGCCGTGAATGCCTAATCCAGGCGGTTGTGTGGGGAGCAAGCAGGCACCAACTGAAAGCATGGTGCAAGGGAAAAGGGCCTAGGAAGACCATGTTGCTCCCAACTGCCCAGGCAGCCGCCACGGGGGGGGCCTTGAGAAGGCGCTTGGTTCCTTAGTATTCGAACTGTGAGAAATTGGGACTGACTTGTTTTCTTCTCGACTCTAATGACATGGGCCTAACAGCATCCGAACAGACCAGGATGACTGCCTAGCCTGGCCAGCAGCCTGTTTCTGGTGTTGGCTGATGGTGGCTGAAGAAAAGTATATGAATTAAGGCATGCAAATGGAGAGTCTTTGCTGAAATGAGAGTCTGAATATCAGTAAATTAAGGATTTGCTAAGATGGAAGCTGCCTCTAGGCAACCATTTAACTGAGCCAGACAAACCTCCATGAATCTGTTGGCTTCCTTTCTGAGCCCATTCTTATTTTTGACTATATTTTGGCAAAGACTTTCCCAGTTTAATTATGCTCTATATACTATTTGATAAATTACATAGTTCCAGCTATTGCTCCTGATGAATCCTGAGTCAAAGTCTAATTTCTGATCTCTTCCTAGGTAGGATATGCTACTTGGTGTCGATGGTAAAATTGAAAACCTGATGTTTTTCTTTTTATAATCGCACATTAAAATCAATGGGGAACAGGAAAACTCCACTAAACCCAGCTGTTCTCATTAAAAACCCTAGCTCTTATCTGTGCTGTTCTTTACTGTCCACTCTATTCTGTCTTGTTTATACTTTAGAGCTTGTTTGGATTTTTACTATGATTTATGAAATATTTCAGTTTGTATTTATACATGATGCAGATATTTTTTATGCATTAAGAACATTCTCACTTCTGTTTCTATAACCATGCCTCTGGAACAAGCCACATTATAAAGTATTGTATGCTAATTTAGTTATGTTTTCCATATGGCTCCAGTGCCTGCATCTGAAGTTTGGAAGTGAATTTCTGCAACTAAGTCGCAACTAAACCAAGCCATGTTTCAGTAAACTTCTGTAATGCAAGCATAGGTTTGAATTCCAACTTCAACCAATTCAGCAACTTCCATAAGAATTTCCATAAGTAATTAAATTACAATGCTAAAGAAATCATGTATCTTTTCAGTTGTTATGAAATTTTCACCAGCTTGGTCAAAAACTGTAGTTGTTTCTTGAACTGTTTTTTTTTTCCATAGGTATACACACACAGATGTACAGAAACAACAGTGTAACCACCCAGGCAAAACCAGATGCTGTCAAAATATCTGCCAAGATACCTTAAGAATTCCATGTGTATAATGTCATTTGTTCATCAGAAGTGCTAGGCACCCATAATTTCTTAGAAGCTGAGAGCTACTGGTGCTCTTTACAGCTCATGACCAAAACCCTTTGAAGTACAAAATTCTCTCTGGCTTTTGATACCAGCTTGAGCTTATTGGAGCTGGAACAATCAGCTCGAGCTCATTGCTGTAGGAATGTGAAAGGGACAGGGAAATGTTGCTGCCTTTCTCTGGCCACTTGGAATTAAGATGCTTCGCACCACAGTGAAAGACATAAGACAGCAGGAGTTTGTTAGAGTCTGGCTGCTTTAATCAGAAAAAAATCTGGTGAGCTGAAGATGTCCAGATGGGTTTATAAAGATAAAAATAACAAGCTGTGTCCTTCCCTATGATGAGAAATAATTCCATGTTGGTGGTGCTTTCACAACATACCACCTGCGTTGTCGCTGAGGTACATTCCCTAACAAAGGAGTCTCTAGCGATCACAAGCAAAGGCAAGTAGTACTTAGTGAATTCAGCAGAAACTCTGTTGTTTGGCTCAAAGAGGAAAACAGTGTTACAGAATAAAAGGATACTTCAGGGAAAGGGATTCGACCCTATCAGTAAAGTCCAACTGTGCCAGCACACATAAAATGACTAGAGAAAACTTTGGATAACGGTTTGGACTGTCAACGAGCAATGCTTTAGCACTACTGTTATGATAGGGAAACATATAAATCAAGTTGTCTTGTATTGATAGTTTCATCACTTTGTTGGACAACTTGTGCCAAGATAGTTATGGAAAAAGTCAAGCCAACTGCACGGTGGATTTCCTTCGGTAATAGATTTATAATCCTGGATGTGAAAGAAAGGTTGAATTCATACCAAATAGACCAAAATCGACATGTACTTTGAGGTTAGATTGAATATTGCAGTTTTATTACATTTTCAGGACAGCACAATGTAGCAGATAATATTTTTTAAGGAGTCAGGGAGCTCTTCTTGGAGTTTTAGCAGAAAAAAGAGAAAATAATGGCTACAGGTCTGCAAGAACTACTTGTTCTTGCACTTGTAGTGGTTGTGAACTCCAAAACAGATGCCTCTCAGGCCTCAGATCATGACTTGTTCTTACCCTGACCTTGCAGCCAGCAGAAACCCTGCTCTCCTTCACCTGGAACAGACATTGAAGGCAACCTATGTTTCTGGGCACAGTAAAACTTCTCAATAAGCATTTTGGAAAACCCTCATTTTCTACAAAATTTAGTCTTCATTGTTTAGTCACCTGAAGAAATAGGACGGCTCGCTGGGCTTCCTTGTAGTGTTGCTGCCTCTTAGGGTTGGAAGTCAGATGTATATGCAGATGAGCGCTTGCAGACAGTACTTTAATGTGTGCATTGATATAGATGTACTGAGCATGAATGTTATTCTGCTTATTGACACTGAAGATATGAAAAGATTTCAGGTGGACCAATGCAGCAAGGGTGGCCTGAAGCCTTTGCCATGGATGCAGCTGAAGTGCAAATGGCTCTTTGGTAAGCTACATTTTTTGCAAGAAAGATGAAGACTAAAATACTTCCACTTTTGGATAGAAATTGACGCTAAAGTTGTGCAGCAAATTCTTGCTTTCATCTAGAATCTTTTTTTTTCTTGTTTTGTTTAAAATGTACACAAAGTGCTGGAAAGCTGCTGTTGCTGGACCATGATGGTTGTCAAGACAAATTCACTTGGTATGCTGGTGGCTGCTATTTCCTATGCCTTGGCATTGAGGGCTGGAGCCATATTAAGGAAGAGACGACTTGTTGTCTGGGATAGCGTCCATAAGCCTCCTGTGTAGCAATGTAGTTGTTTGAAGCTCACTGGTGTCCTTTTTCACCCCCAGAATAAAATCAGTTTTCTGCAGGTAGGTGTTTACTTGATTGCCCAAGTCCTGACATAAGCAAACATATAGCTGATTGGCAATATTTATGAACTAGACATTCCCTCACCTATTTTTTCTTCAGGACAGTAACTGGTAGGTGTTCTTAGTAGACATCTTGCCCTTATAGGACGCACTGTAAGGAGGAAGTCAATGATTAGGCTGTGAACTTGAGAAAGGGGAATCACATCTTATGGGTCTTACCCTGTTCCATGTTTGGTCACTTGCTTTCTTGTGAGAAAGTCAGAGTTATATTTAATAAAGTGCTGGCCCTGAAAAAGCAGAACCTAGTTTTGGCTGTAGTTAATCTGCAAATTAACTTTTTTTGCTCCTTAACGAAGGAGTTTCATATGATGTTTGCTATGTTGTAAAGTCAGATATTACAGTTCATTTGTCTAAGCAGTGAGTTGGAAGAGAGAGACATCTGTAACTACATATTTAGAACAAGGCAGGAAAAATATGCTCTTTTTTGATATCTTATTTTTTCCCTTAGCTCTGCTATGGGGAAAAAAGTCTGGAAAAACACTGAAAATGATGTAATATCATTTGATATCGATACTGCTGTATGTTAATTCTTTCTGAAGGAAAGAACTTACAAGTATTTCAGAAAAAAATCACTTTATTTCAAAACTTGCAGCAGTAAGCAATTGTTATAGGCCAAGTTACTGCTGGTCCTTAATACCATGTAGTCATGCATATTGCAGTGAAGATGCATGAAATTATTGTCTTCATTTTTCAATGTTTGCCTTTAGAAATACAGATTTCTTTAATGCAGATGCACAGTATCATCAGGTCTGTCTCTCTGATGTCTCTGAGCCTCATGGATTTAACTGTCCATTTTGTTATCAAGCTAACAATTTCTATTTTTAACATTTAATTTCTCCAAATATGCTTAAGCATTTCAATGAACAATACGGTTGCTGGAAATTACTAGATACATTTGTCATTGATCAAAACTGAAAGGTTAAATTTACTTATTTCATAAACATTCCTTGCCTTCGTGTGCTGCATATACATGCATGCACATACACATGAACATATCTATTTATCTGTGTATACATCTATGTATGTTCTTAAAGGAGTAAATATAATTTTATTTCAGTAAACAAAAAAAAATGCAGATATTTCAGACTTCATCAGTATTTGTTACTTTTCCTGCAAAACAGGATGAAATACAGCTATTGAGTATCATTTTAGAGTTTCTAGAAATGTAGACGTCTAGCTACAAGGGAAATAAATATCTACGCACAGATAATTCCCCTCTCTAAAAAGACAGAGAGAGAGAATCTTGTAATTCTGAACTTGGTCAGGAAGTTTCACTTATGCAGTACTTTTAAACATGGCTCTTGATTTACCATTTTATGTAGCAAATCACGTCTAGACCAGGTGGGCTCAATTGTCTTTTACATGATAAATAAAAATCACCTTTTAAACTAGGTATAAATGTAAATTAGAGATATTTTGTGGCCTTCTTGCACAGGCAGAGCAATGTAAAAGGGTTTTAATGTGAACAAAATTTGACATGTTGCAATATGGTTCAGAGACAAGCCTGTGACCTTTGTATTTGTCCTTCATGTGTACAAATCCATCAGCATGGACATACCTGGCTCCAGTACACCCAGGCACACACATGTTCTCCCAGGAACAATTCTGAGGACACAGAATTGAGGCCATGACCAGCACTGCATAAATGTTGTGATAGGAAGCGGTGAAGAGGTATTACCATTTTGGAGCATGAAAAACGCATGGCATTGTTAACAAGTGTTTTGGACCACCCCAGTTCAGAAATGATTTTTAGAAACACCACGCTATAGGAAGTGCTATTTTGACTATGCTAGAGAACATGCTTACAAGACCTGAATATTTTATTTCAGGGTATGTATTATTTTTACTATTTATTTATTGCTTGTATTGCCATAGCAACGAGCAGCTCAGTCACAGATGGAGCCCCCACTTTGCTGGGAAATTCACAACCATGAAAAAAGAAAAGGAGATCACTCTCCTATTAATCAAGTGTTCTTGAATATGGAAGGCCGCTGAGGTCATGTATGCAACTTCAGACAACAAATATGAAACAAATTCCAATACAAATGGATAAACAAAACTGTAATCCCACCCTTACTGATAACTTGACAGTGTCTTCTGAAACTCCTTGGAAAAATACTGGTATGATCAGCAGACCCTGAACTATGCCCACCTGAAGATAAATTCAGGTTCTGTCAAGGCAGGAAGGAAAGCCCGGCCATGGATCTTAGGCGACAGCATCTCTCCATTTACTGGGTGGGCTGCTAGTGAGAGCATCTCCACCCATCTCCGAACATAACCTCTGCATGCGAGGAGAGCTGCACAATGCTTTCTGGTGCAGATTTCAGGCAGATGTCAGAGGCATTCACTTTAATGAACCTGGAAACTGGAAATATTCCTTGTTCCATTATCCCGCCATTGACCCAAAGAACTTTCATATTCATTATGAAGAAAAGTTGTTGACCCTCCATGAGAAACTATCAGCCCAAGGATCTAAGGGGCAGTCACTGCTGAAAGGACCATGGCTACAGAAAGCAATGACCTTCTTAAATTCTTCTGCATTTCAAAGAATATTGATTCCTACCATGGTATTGAGCTGTGTGATACGAATGCTTTTTTGCATTCCAGAAATGCTGGCTCTGTTAATGCCTTGAAATCTTCCTTCAATTTTTACTACTCTAAGAAGAAGTTGATTAACTCATTCCCTTCCTTTAGCATATTTTAAGTTTCCTTTCTTTTACCCTTTCTCTTTCATTTGCAGCCTTGTTTCGGCAGTATGTTCCTATCACAACCCAGTGCCTGAATGAAGACACACTTTATTTTGTCATTTTAATGCAGGGAGTCTGCAGGATGCATGCAGCTTTTTATGATCTCAAAACTAATGCAACGAAATATATAGATACTAATTAACACAAATCATATTAATCATGTGGCAACACATGCCCCTTGTAAGCAGCAATAAGGAGAGTCCTGTGGGAGACATATATTTTCAGGCTCAGCCCTCCACTTTTGTTTTCGAAGGCGCTACAGTCATGGGGGATGCGTTATTGTTTAATATTCTAACATTGACGATTCCCTTTTCCAGCCTCTTTTATCTCCACAGTAAATTGCTGATAAATCTTCCTAGTCATCTACTCTGAAGTAGAAGAGATCAACTAAAAGCATTTGAAACTGGTAAGCTCTTAAAAACAGGACTATCTGCAATATATTGTTGCAGAAGGGGGATTCAGTTGGCATAAAGTTGTGCTGCTTGCAAACAGCTTCACTTATCACCTGGGAGAAACGGGGAGGCTTGGCCTTTCATATCCCCTCTGTGTGCCTGGTTTTGATCATGAGAGCTGTTTTTGCTGTTGGCCAGGGTTGCATCTGTACAGGGTACAAGCCATTTAAAGGCATGTTTTGAAACAGGAGAGGAGGGGCAAGCTTTCTCTGAATACAGTTGGGGAGCTCAATTTCTTCTTAGGTTCCTTAATCTTTTCTTTTTCTTTTTCTTTTTTTTTTTTTTTTAAGCAAATATGGCTGTATAAGCAACTTCCTTTGAAGTTCTGATGGGATGCAGGACTTGCAGAAGCAGGCTGTGTTCATTTGTTTGACAAACATGGCCCTTCATATACCATAATGACAATTCTAGTATTTCTCTGTTCGGTTATATGGCAAAAATATCTATACTGGAAGGAAAGGAATTTAATGAAAAGCAACCAGCAACAATTAAAAGGCAAACCTTTGAGTTTCATTCAATATCTGGACAAAACGCCTGTTTCTGCTATGACACTTTTCAGCGTAAGACTATTTGCTGTTAATGGCCTGTCTTTTGGAAGCCAATTCAGATTTGATGCTGGAAAATTTTCAAAGCCAAATGACAGTGTTTGGCCCTCATAAATTTTGTATCTGCACGGATCTACAGATTAGGTAGCTGAAATCTTAAGTACTGTCACTTACTTGTATAAAAGTTTCAGATTCAATTTAGAGCTTTGGGGAAGACTTCCTCCAAACCGGATCTCAAAGTCTCCTGACAAATGTGTTAAGGACTGAAGCTGAACTGTGTGAATATCATCTGTTTCACGTCTGAATAATGGCAGATGAATGGGTGGATGGATGTGTGCACTTCACAGTTCACCTCTAATGGGGTGGGATGAACAAAAGTCTTCTTGTACTCAGATATCTCGTACATCAATACCTAGTGAATGTGTATGGATTTTTAGGGGCACAGTTCAAAAAATAGACTACTAGGCTGACATGTGACCTGCTTTGGAGATTTTTTTTTTTTTTTTTGCAAGAGCATTTCCATTGTAGGCATTGACTTGACTGCAAAACTGGAAAATTTGCCTGCTTGCTGTACTGAGCTAATATATTTCTGATATTTGGAAAATGAGTTTATAGAGTCCTGTACCTGAACTTTCTGCTACTAAAGCATTTTCGAGTTGCAATCATTTTCATGTTTACTTTTTTCGGGATATCTCTGATGGCTGATGGATACTTTATAGCTGGGTACTATGTCAAGATCAGTGAATACAGTGGCTCTTTGACCCCAAGACTTTGCCTCTACAATATCCTACCACCTGCTGAGGATCAGAAGGGATGCCTCATCCTACTTTACCTCGCAAGAATTAAGCTCTCTTGCTTTCCAGCATACAAAAAAGTGGATTCCTTTGCTTACCAGAGGAGATAGGATAAGTGGATCTGTCAATGTTTAGGCACATCCTATCCATTTCATGTGAGGGATCCTGCTGCACCTCTCTTCTGAATTTGGCCCTGAATGTCTGTTTCTGTCAAGTGTGCTGTGGGAGCTGGTGTTAAATGTTACTGTCACCTATAGTATATGAAAGATGATAAATACTGTGGAGACAAGCTGTGAAGAATGAAGACAAGAAGCTGATGTTTGGTGTGAATGAAGAGTGGGGAGGCTGTGAAAAGTGAAATCACATGCTCAAAGCAAAAGGCTAGAAAAGTTTCTTCACTGTAATGTTATGAATGAAAATAGGTAGCAATATTATATTTGACAAATTCATAAAAGATGATGTTAGTCAAGAGGGGAGATAGTGAGAGCCCGGAGGAGCGATTTAGGTAATGATTGAGAATAAAAGCCTTGACCAAAAACGTAAAAAAGAGGCTGGAGGAATAAACTGGGGATTAAACCAAAGAGCACAAAAAGATATGGACCTGAGGAACTGAAGAAGAGTCAAGATGATTCTAAGTGACAGAGAAAAGCAAAAAATGTTGGAAGAAAGAATGAAGATCCTTCTCCTAACCACACCACTCTTAAGCAGATGGCTGAAACATAGAGAAGGTAATTTATTTATTTTACACATGAAATTATCTGGAATTTGATTTTCTATATAATTATTCATAGATGGATTATCCAGAAACAGCATAAAAGAAACAGAGACAGAGCCCAGGTAGAAAACTGGAGGGAAGAAGGAGGAAAATCCTTGAAACACAACCTGAAAGTGTATTTAGAGGGAAAAGAGGACAATCAAGACATGGATGAATCAAATAAAGTCTAGGAAGAATAACTTTCCAAGAAGGAGCTTCCTGCATTTTGTTTGAAGATGGTGACAAAGGATATTGGTTCTGGGCTTTGGTAGGAATTGTTCACAGGAGAGACTTGGCGAATGCAGTTTCTTTGCTGGAGCGAAAAAGCAAGAGGTTATAAACATTGATGTTTAAGATTAAACTTGATTGGAAGAGCTCCAGAATATTCTGGTAGAGACAAAAGGTGGGTGGATTCGCTGGTAGAGAGGAGTTGGAGTCAAAGATCGTTTATTTTTAAAAATACTTCCTTAGATTGTAAGGTGCAGAGTCCTGAGGAAAGTTAGGAATTGAAAGAATAAAAGAGAGGAGGAAAGACTGTTGGATTGGAAGCAAAGCTTGGAAGAAAGTAGTGCAAGAGTTGGCTGCTTAGATTGTGTACTGTCTATTTTATCCATGACCTGCAGAAGGAAAGAAGAAACCTTGGAAGGCAAAAAGTTTTTGAAAACAAAAGGCAGTTTTCAATCAAAATAAGTTGTTAAAATTCTATGCAGTGAGAGAAGTATATAGTTGGGAAGGACAAAGATGAAGAAAGAGAAAAGATGGCTGGAGGAGGGTATCAAAGGTAGTGAAAGCCTGACAGCTCTGGAGACATGGCATTTAGTTAAAGTTCAGAAATAGACATTTTTGGGCTATGGGTGTAGCAAAACAGAAGACCTGAAGGAGAACTGGAGGAGAATGGGAGGAGAAGGGAATGTTTTCACAGCAGAGGACATTAACATGGGTGTGGATGCTCTGCTCTGGGAAGACAGGAACTAAGAAAGCAAGGGACAGGAATGTGCTGTGAATTGCTGGACAGACCTTGCAATGGGAAAGAGGGCAAAAGAGTGAGAGTGGAGAGAAGCAAAGTCTCAAGAAATTTCAAGAGCATGTGATTACAGAAGGGGGAAAAGGAGGGGATCAGGAGAAACTTCAGATCAGAAGAGGATTATCCACCTATGATCTGGACTAGGCACGAAGGTGAACAAGAGATAGACGATCAATGTTCATTTGTCAGAAGTGGTGTTTTGGAAAGAGGACTGCAGGAGAAGGAATAGTGTTCAGAAAACATCTTGGGTGAGGCAAGGAATTTTCAAACCAGGCCTTTAGGTCAAAAATAAAAGCAAAGATGATTTACGACAAAATGAATTAGTTGTGCTATCAATGTGGTACTTGAAGGTATAGAGAAAGGATGAGGAAAGTTGAGGAGGTTAAAATTGATAGAAACTGTGAAAGTGCTTGCAATTTTTATTGCTTGTAAATGAGGCAGAATTTTTCCTTAGCAAATTTGTAACTTTTGTTACTTTTGCTCATGGTGCTGAGGCCTTTGTAAAGTTTAATAACAGTGGGTCACTTCGTAATGTTAGGCTTAATGCTATCTATTACTTTTATATGTTTCCTTCCAAAATTCTCTCTCTCTTTTTTATTTTTAATAAAACATTAAAAAGTTTTTCTGTGGACTGCCGTTAACATTTTCTTCAGAATGTTGTCTCCTTCATGTAATGTTTTGGATACAAATGTTTATATTTATAGCTCCTGTATAACTTAAAAATATTAAGCTTACTGAACAATGTATAATTAAATTATAATTGGATGACTAATAAATCATAAAGGAATCTCTAAATCAGCAAGTACTGTGAATTAATATGAAAATCCATCCCGAAGGAAACTCTAAGTAGAATTATGATGATGAATGTCAACACTAAAATTCGTGTGTCTCATTTTCTCCTATTTTCATTGATATGTCTGCATGTAGGATGTAAAGAAGAACAAATATGTAAGATCTCAGATGGGGAGATATGTATATAAAATACAGCAAAAATATCCAGCTAGATGGTTTCTCTCCAGGTTAGGAATTTTTGCCATGAACCTAGGAAACATTGAAGCTTATGCTTTTTCTGAATCTTTACTGATCTGATAAGGCTACTGAGATCAACAAGTCATTTGCTAAAAGTCAGACACATGACAAGTGTATGACTTTATATATGACAAGTACCACTATCATTTTTAATATTTTTTTCTTTTTTTTTTCCCATTAAGAACACGAGACTTCATTTCCATTGGAATAGAGTCCCACAGCCATCCACTTCTTTAATAAGCTGGCTTTTAGTACTATTAAAAGTGTAACTAAAGTGCCTAACCTGGATATTTACTCCTCTAGATTTCTCACGGAAATTTGTTAAAGCCTTTTTTGGATGTGCCTGTCATTTAGACAGGGTTATTTGACATTGCTGTATCACTGCAAGTCAGAAATAAATTATAGGCATAGTACTGCTAGGCCCTTCTTCATCACCAGAAAATTGTGTGAAATGGCTTAGTTGTAAATGAGAATTCAACGCAGTGTCAGCTCCATAAGCTGAATTGTATCTCTTGATGCCTGTCACTGTTGTTCATATTCAAAAGATCCTGAGTATCTTTTCTTCTTCATGTTAACAGAAACATGAAAAGTTCCTGTAGATTGGAGTGTTACTACTTGTCGGCTGAGTTGGCCTTGTGCACCCCGTGAGTGCACTGAGTCCTCCTCAGCACTGAACTAGAAGGCATTAGCTCCTTCTGCATGTGTGGAGGCTTAAACTGTTATCTCAGACCCTGAACCAGTGATGACACCATTCATGCTTAATTATTTATTATTATTTAACCTGTAGGAAAGATTTGACCTTAGTATTTTGCAGGGGATCAGAGCTGGGAAGCTGTTGGGAGCCTTCTCCAGTTTTGCCAGCTGTAAAAAGAGAAAAACTGATGAAGTTGGGAAAAGCTCTGCTTCTTTCTCACTGTGTTGAGGAAATGGCAGTAAGGAAAGTAAATGGTGCTGGGTAACTGGAACATGATTGTCTGCACTTCTGCTATTGCAACTACTGCCCAAAAATAGCACACTTGTGACCCACAGCAAATAAAGCTCACTGATGTTCCTGGGCATAATCCAGGTGTTAGCAACACTCAGAAGGCAGTTTAGCCTGTTTTGGAGGCTAAAGAAGTTTAACAGCATGGACAGGACTAGTCTGTGCCTGTAGGTCTCCATGTTAGTGCGCACACCTGGGCAAATTTTAATAAAGTAGCGTGAAGAAACCTTAGAGTACAATACATTTCATGGTAGGTCAGGAAACTCTGGAAGAGGAGTCACTCACTGGTGAAAAGGTGAGATGAGTCAGTCAGCAGTGAAGGTAGGCATAGTACCACTTACTGTGGATCTGTATTATGGAAGGTGTTATTTCTTGAATCTTCCCTTTCTTATGTCCAAACATTTGTTCTGGAGATGAATCATCATCCTCATTGAGCTTCACAGATGCCATCAACTTCATTTTACAGCTTCTGCAGTAAGAAAATATTAAGTAAATAAGCTTATGGGTAAAATATAACAATGGATTAATGCCATTTTTCTATTTATTCTTTATGACTAGCAATGTCTAGGAAGCAAGTCAAGAGATGCAGGGGATCTGTGACTCCCTATGCAATGTTTTACAGACTTGTTAGGTTATAAGGACAATTTCAGCCTTTGTAAATGGTGGCCATATCTGACAGAAGTTCACAATCCTTTTTCTTTTCCTCCTTTCTTTTTTTTTTCCAAAGGTAAAAGGAATGCTTGAGGGGTAGCTGAGTTAATCTGAATTATCTCCTTAAAGTTGGACCAACCTTTAGTGTAACCTAAAAGAGTTCGGTTGTTCAGTTTCTGTCTGAATGGGTTGGAAGAAAGGAACTTTCATGTGATCCTCCTGTTAAGTGCTTTAACATGGCCAATACCATCACTCCATATTGATTGATAGCCTCATGATACACAAAAGCACCTCAAGCAATGACCTGAAGCAAAGTGGTCATCTGTCTACATATGAGAGAAAAAGAACTTTTAAAATATGAAGGGACAGCCTATTCTAACAGTTCCAGTAAAAATATTACTTATTATGTGTTGTCTAGAGCCTACAGTATTGATATTGCCTTCACAAATGAATCTGTGCATGTGCACACACATGCACTTGTACAGTTCTTAGGCTTAGGAAAAGAACAGAGCAATAAGCAGCAATATTCTGACAAAGGCATTTGAAAACAATTCTGATTTGGAGAGCTTCAATTTGTGGATTTCAATTTTTTCTTTTTTTTTTTTTTTTCATAAGACAGGAGTTCAGTGCTCTCTGAAATTTGGAACTGTTGAGGCCAAAATATTAAAATACCCAAACTCTTTGGAAAAATCCTTGGTCTTACTCCTTCTAATTTTTCCAGTCTTATTTTTCACATATACTGACAGTATTGTAAAAGAGCTCAGCTGTAATTTCACTGTAATCTCCATTTCTGAGGATTCCTAGAGAAAGAGACGGGCCTGTTTCTGTATTCACCCTGGTTTTCTACCAGTACAACCCCACCAATGCTAATGAGACCAATGCCACCAGTGGGAATGAGATTACTCCTGATTTCCAGCCTTGTGAGGATTACAAGCCCTTTTTCGTGGCAGAAGTTCCAAGCTCTCTTCAAAAGAAACTTCCTGAGAAGATATCATTATTCTGTGTGCAACGAGCAAGAAGAACTTTGTGGGTCTGCTATTCATCACTTGGACATACAATTGTCTGATGAAATATTACTAACACTTGCAAAAGTATCTCTGAAATTCTTGCCTGCTTTATGTCAAAGCTACATCTGCCAGAAAATCTTTATCTACAAAAAAGTGAAGGAGGTTTATGATAACCTTTGTGACAGGCTCTTAAACTATATGTAGGTTTACAGTGTTAGGAGATTGTGAGATAAACTTAGATTAACGTGGACTAAATATAAATACACCGCCCACTGTTCAAACCAGCTGATGTAAAGGGGATAGCTTCTTGACAGAAATATAAGCATCTAAGTCCCTGCTGTGCACCACATTTCTGATGAATTTGATGTAAATGGTCAGGACCTAGAGACTCAAAACTCTTTGGTCTGAACATGGTTGGGACCCTTGGCCTTCACTTCCTATTTGGAGGGAAGAATAATAATGCTTAATCACTGAACAGGGACAGTTCAAAGATGTTGTCTCAGTATGATGGCTTTAATTTTATCTGTATCTGTACCGCCCTGTAGTGTACGGTCCTTACCACAGCATGCACAGGTCAGCTTTAATGATATACCCGTTTGTTCCAGTGCATGTCTGTTCTGTGATCTGCTTAGAAGATATAAAAAGTAATTGATTTAGCCATTTGGGGTTCAACAGGACAAAGCTTTAATAATTACAGACCTAAGTATCTTTGAAAATGAATCAATGAAAGGTACGCTTCATCCCCTCCTAGAATGTAACATGCAAATGAAGGCTTTATATCAGCCAAGAGCAATGCAAATTTTCTTTATTTCTAATACAAAGATTACCAAGAAACAAGGACTTCTCCTTAAAAACAGGTGCTGCCATGTGGTCTGCAGTGACTACTAACCAAGCTAACAGTGCTCAAATACTCCTTCAGTCAGGCAAACTTTGCAACCCTGATGATAACCATGGCTGTTCAAGAAAACAATGAGTTACATTCCTATAGTCTAATATTATTTAGTGCTGCTGATTTCAGTGGGATCTGAGTATGTGATATTCATCCTATCAAATGACGATGCCACTTCAAGTTGGACCTGAAGACCATTTTCCCCCCCAAAATCTGAAGTGATATTTCAAGATAGCACTCCATGCTTATACGATCCAACTCTGATTTAGGGAAACTCTCTTGAAAGACTCTCTCTCTTGAAATCTAATGTGTATATTTTCAAAGATTTTCTATTAAGTCCTCAGTCATTAAAGTCTATTTTAGAAGAGTTTTTCTACAGTAACTAGATTTCATTTGATTTAATTCAGTACCTAAAGATACATAAGAATTGCCACACTGCTATTTAAAATACCTAGGGAAGGAATTTTTTGCATGCTGTTGATTAAAAGATGGCTTAAACTAGTAAATATAGTTTTCCTTTATATTGTTTTTTACTTCTCAGACTAAGAAAAAACAAACAAACATCTCAAAACGTTCATAATGGAGAGTGACTTGCGGAACATTTTGTTCAGAATCAAAAGGCAATTCAGTCCTCCTATGTCTTTCCAAAGAAATTGTAGTCATACAAAATCACCTTCCTTGACTTAGCTTTGGCAACACAAGCGCAGAAAAAGAAGAAATGACCCCTACTTCCACAAATCTCCTGGAACAAGTCTGTGAAGGTGTTTTTTTTTTTCCTAGCTGGAGCCCACAGGCTCACATCAGTTGCAGACTTGCATTTGTGGGAAGGCGGGCTGGGGGCCGGAGCAGACTCAGAGGGTGCCTGTGCTTGGGGGGAAAGCACGGCACCATGCCACTTGGCTGCGGTTTTATTTACTAGTGTGCATGTAGTTGGAAAGACCTGGTGGCCTCCCAATACACAGCTATTTATTTCTGGTGACTCCAGTGCAAATAAGCAGCTCATTTCCTGTTTCTTTTTGTTTTTGAAGCTGACTTAAATGCAGCAGCTCCTAAATCTGCTCTTGCTAGTTTGGCTGTGTTCTTCGAGGTGAATCTCTGCTCACAGATATATGCTCCACTGCAGGATGAAACAAACCTAATTTTGTGCCTCAGGGAGCAAAGCTGCTGGTGCAGAATGTCACTGAGTATGACGACGTTTTTTACGGCCCAGGAGCACTGCGAGGGCAGCTTGAGCATGGAAAGGGAAACACGTTGTCAAGTCCTGCAACTGACCGCTTTGAAAGACGGGCATAAGGTTTCAATATATCAACACAATATATCACAATCTGAGGTTACAGCTGAAATAGCTGGATCAAAATTTCCTCACAGGTGAAAGATGAAATTGTTGCCTGATTTGGGAAGTGTAGCTGTTGTTAAATGATTTCCACACATAACTGGTCACTAAGCAAATATGAGTGTAAGAATCCTAAATTACGCATCTCTAGGTCTGTACAAGATAGTCAAAAAGAAGTTTGGAAAGGATTCCAGGAAGCATTTTGGCAAGCGAAACTCACACAAGCAAACTTCAGGGATACACTTTGCTGTTGTTGAAGACTTTATCTTCTTGTTGTTTTATGATAAGGCACCACAGCTCTCATTCAAGGGTGTGATTTTGATGTTTAATAAGCCCATAAGTTACATGATGATCAATGCCATCAACATCTTATAATGCCTCTAGTAGTAGAGAGCTACAACTTTGGAGAGTTCAGAGTTATAGTGCTAAGGATAGTCTGCAAACTATGTGTATCAAAAGGTCAAATGACATGCTAAATAGAGATAAATAAGAAAAGAGCAATGAAAAACTCACCTTAAGAACTTTTATATGTACAAGTATGGCTCAACTTGAACAACTGGAATAATTTTCTGAATTAAATAGGAAAGAACTATATGAACTATTCAGAAAAGGAAGCAGATAAAGAACAGCATTTCAAAACAAGTAGCTGTTCAGATATAAGTTTCCTGTTTATTGAGATTTCAGTTGTACCAAAGTAAAGGTCTCAGAGTGGCTGAGCAAGTCAATCATTATATACCTTGTTAGTGTGACAGGCCCCTGTGTATTGGTTGACTGGAAATAAAATGTAAATACCCCAAGCTTCTACTGTGTCTGCTTCATGGTGCATAAATCTATTGTGTCTTGTGTCACTTAGAGTTTTGATGGCAGGCTACCAAATGACAGATGAAAATACACAATTAAGGCTTCATTTTCATAAATGGAATTAAAGTACACACAGGAAATAAAGAAGTGTTTTCATTACTGCTATTTCAAAGGTCCATCACTCAAGTGGGAGACTTTTGCCGGTCCCAGTGAACATTTGATTACATATGCAAATGACTGGATTTCCCAAATATATATTATTTCCTCTTCCAACTTTGATGGCATGTGAGGGCCTTTAATAAACCTGGACTAAATTATTTTCACTTGCATTATATTCTGAAATTGGGCAGACAAGCAAGAACAGAGCCCCTGGACCTTGGTAGGACTCCAGCTAGCTCCCATTCACAGAAGCATCCTTGGAAGCTTACCTATATTAGACATATTTAAACAGCAAAATGAATGAAATCCAAAGTTAACTGTGTGACCAAAATGGATGCCAAAAAAGAAAGTAGATGTTTTCTTCAAGCCTTACAGTGTTTTTGCCTGTTTATCTGCATTGAGTTGACACCTAGAAATCACCAAGTAAATTTGTTAGGCACAGAACAGAACAAAAAGAGAAAGAAGGAACTTATCCCCAAAACCTTTTATCTAAACTGTTTTGTACACTATGTTAGGCAAAGTGCCTATCTGGGGCAAAAAATAAACAAAAATATTTTCCAATGAAAATGGTTCCCCTTTCCTCATCTACATCACTTTTTTTTTGAGAAGAAATAAAATGAATGACTTCGAGAATTTTGTTTTGAGACTGGACTATAAGAAAAAGAAAAAAAAATGATATTCTGTAGAACAGCAATAATTGGCTGGTAATTTTTGGATTATAATGAATAGCGTCAGTGTGTCACACTCTCTTTCCACTGTGACATTCCTTCCAAAATTTAAAGCATCTGTTTGTTTTATTTCATTGAGCCCAGGGGGTCCCATGACTGAAATCATGCCTAACTTCGCAAAGTTGGTCCCCAAAGAGAGTCTTCTGCAACACTGCCCAGAATAAAGAGAAAACAACAAAAACAAAGAAATGATGTGTGGGATCCAGTCCACTGAACCTGAACACTGAACTTGTTGAGATGCTAGGTGCCTAGTGAGGCAGCCCTTCTAAAGAAAGCGCCAATTTTCTCATCTTGTCTGCAGCAAGAATTCATGTGAAGGTCTCCAAGGGAAATTCCTGTCTGCCTAATGTAGATGCTACCCATCTTCATGAAGTTTTGCCTCATTGCAGGCATTTTCCTCCTTTCCTGCAGAAAATTCAGCACTATAAAAGAATATAAATATCATAAGAGGAATAGAGACAATCACAGACACAGAAGAATATCTTAGTGTTCTATCTGTAGTAAATGATGGGTGAATATCAAGAGATACTTATTCTGAGGTTCCAACGTTAAAAGGTAGTGCCAACAGCAATAGATGAGAATTTCAGAGTTACCTGGAGAATGTGGGGCATTCACAACCTGCTGCTGCTGAATGGAGAACTTAACTCCTTTAAATGTCTAAAGGAAAATCTCATCTATAATTCTCAGCTGACACAAATGGGCATTTTTCCCAGGATGTGGGAAAAAATAAGAATCTCGACAGAGAAGAGTAGGTTAAAACTCATTCAGTGTAAGAATAAAAATGAGAGTGGGTGGTGATGGGATCATCAAAGAGACATTCTGACCAGTAAGTCAGTATGAGAAAAAATGACTGGCCAGTTTATTTTGCATTAATAAAACCTTGTTTCCTGCACCATGTTCTCCTAACTGTCCTTTGGAGGCAGGAGTTTCAGGAGAGAGCACAAGAATTCCAGCATTCCCAGTAAATCTGATGGCAAGATGCGACGTTTTTGATCGTTCTTCCTCAGTGGTACTTTATGATTGACATTTGTACAATTTTGGGCTGTGTTACTCCTACCTAAGAAACAAGTGATGCACCTGAATGCCCTTCTGGAAAATAATTTCTGAGGAGAGAAAAGAAACATGCAGTCAAAGAAGAAAATATTATGGTAGCTGGACCCTGAAGAAATGGAACAGGCACTGGCACAGGTTGCTCACTCACATGAAGGGAAGCTAGCAGAGAGATATATATTTCCCTAAAAAAAGACATGGCTCCTAGCTTATGTATGTTTTCAGACTTCCTACTTTGAAAGTTCTTTTTGTATCAAACAACATAAAATATACATGGAAAAGGATGGTGGAGACTTTTGCTGAATGCTTTTTCCAGTCAAGCAAATGCTTTCCGCTGCAGTTTGCTGTTCTTCCTGCTTTAGGCCATGACGATTGCTCTGAGTATTTATTATCTATAATCTTTTCTAGTCAGCAGTTGCTGTCTTCTAACCCAAACCTCATACTTCTTTCAATGATGTGCAGACAATGGTCCGCACCTCCAGGAGGCATAAACCAACAAGGATGTACAGACTATACTGAGCACTACTGATTTACATCAGCTGACCCAGCTTATGATTATAGCTTGTGCTCAGTGCACTTTTAAAGGCTACAGATGTGATCTGGTGAAGACCTTTAAACTATTAATATTTTTCCTTTACTCTGGTAAAGCAAGGAGGAAAAAAAAAAACAGTGATGTCTATTTTCACCAATCACACTGATCTATGGCTGTCAACACTGAATATTAATTCCCATAATTGAGCCACTAATGACAAATAAAACAGGAGTATTTAAGTTACCAAAAACTCCATTCCTCATTTTGTAACTTCATTTCCAAGTCCTGACCTCGTGCTGCAGAAGGACGTTACCACAAGCAGTTCTGAGATGGGCAGGTCTGTCTCCGGGCACTCGCAACGGAGTGCCACCAGCAGCTCTCCCTTCTTGAGGCTGGATGAGGCTTGCATTTCTAGAAAGCTAGGTTCTTTAAAAATTCACGCTGTAAATAAAAAGCAAAACCAAACAGATCCGCTTTCTGCATTTTTTAAAAGGTGCAAGTGAGATGTTTTCTTTGTGTTGATCAGCCTTATCTACATTGCTTGCTCTTTTTAACAATCATCAGAGTGCAAAGCCTCACAAGCAATTTAAGAAACACTATGTAACCCCATATCCTCTGTCTCTCAAGAGGGTGGCATAATCATCTATCTCAAGAAAGTGCACAGCAGATGGTGCACTGCAAATTTGCATGCTTGCACCACTTATTAGCTTATAGAATTAAGAAAGCAGATTTTAAAATCTTTAAAAATATTTCCCTAGATGTGGTCATGAAGTGGTTATTGCATCATTCTCAGTTATCCATAGGGTACTTTTTGAAGACTATGCTGCAGAGGGTTTTCTTCTGAGATGTTCTTTCATTTTTTCAATGTACCCTGGCAGTGCATATTCATTCATGTATAAATATCTAATTCTCTCTAGCAGGGTTGATATTGTCTGCACATTGTATTAATTCATCCTATAGAAGGGAGGAAGAAATGAGAAAATATATATCAATACTGTTCGTGTTTAATTACTTAATATCTCCAGCCACGCAAGTGATCTTTTAGTAAAATATTTCTTCTGACTGTGAGAGTTACTTCAGGAATGCTGGTGTTACTGATAGAAGATCCCAAATAGAGGGATTTTGAGTTTTCATCTGTTTATTCTTGACTCTATTTCTACTTTTCTGTACAAATCTTCTCCCACGTAAAATTTGAAAGCAAATGAAAAGAGTAAAAAATATCTCTTTCTGTTTGACTTATTAAAGCATTTTGTCCCATTTGACTTGTGACTTAATAAGTGACACTACAATTTGGCCTATCCTTAAGATAGGAATTTGGCCTATCCTTAAGACGATAGGAAAAAAGCCATCTGTAGAAAAGATCAAATTGGCAGCTCGGGGAGCTGAAGACCTGTTTTCAGTTAACAAACTGAACATGAGACGTAACAGTGCAATCCTTCCTCTCTAAGCTATTAAGATACACTCATTCTATAGTGGAGTAATCCCTATGGATTAGGATCTGTGCTAGGTCAGGGTCAGTGCTTGTTCTCTCTGAGGAGTGGCCCAACACTGGGGCCACTATCTTCTGGTTGAGAATATTTGGAAATCTGTACTGAAGGAATTAATCTGTGGGGTTTCACTGGCAGCAAAACACAAATTTGCTGTCACTGTAGACCCAGAGGATTGAGGCCTTATACCTGAACATATGTCACAAGACACCATCACTGAGTCCTTTCAGGATCCTCCTCACCATGACACACCACATGCTTAAGCTTCATATATGGAAGAAAGAGAAATTCCTAAGCATTATGAATTAAGATAATTGAAATTAAATTCAGTATACATATTTAAAAGGATTATTAATCCTCCAAACTTTACTCTTGAGCAAATCTATTGACTTTAATAAAGAACTGCTGACTAGAAAAAGAATTGACATTGGCATTTTTAATTCTTCTTTGAAACAAAAGAAAACAACTTTGAAAGACTAACGCAGTCCATCTGTATTTTAGTTTCTATATATGTGAAATCATACCATAGATTTCATTTCAGTTAGATCAGAAATGGCAGGAAACTATCAACACGTCTTCTCAAAATAATTAGTGATAATTTACAGTCAAGGAGAAGAGTCAATAACCAGGAATTGTCTTCATTTGGGATGAATTAAAGTCTTTGACTTGTTCTAAGCTAGATTGGAATTTCCTTTGGTGCAAGTTATAGTCCATATTACTTCATTTGTTTGTGTAAGAGTAGAAAATCTAGACATATCAGTTTACTAGAAAAGTAAAGAAGAAGACTTCACTCTTTTCCTATGTATTTACTGTTGTGCCTGAATAATTGACCTGTGCAATATTTCTATGTTACTGATATTACACAGCTCAAGGTAAGCAGTGATGTGGGCATCTTGAAACATATGAAGAGTGCGTAATACCTTCCCTTAAAAGACTCTGCTGTCTAATCACTTATAACTTTGCCAAGGTGAGCTGATATTTAGTGAACTCGACATCTGACAATGTTTAAAAAGACTGACAGCTGAAGTGATTGCTATTTTGTGAGAATGAGGGAAAGAAAAATATTATCCTGGCTTTAAAAAAGTCCTGAGACTGCTTTGCAGAGAATACTGAATTTTTCAAAATTTCAAAAATTTCAATTTTTCCCCCAAACTGCTGAAACGATAATCCTCCGAAAGATCGATCACCTTGAACATGGCCTTTGGACACTGGATGAAGAGTGTTTAGACAACTACACTGTGGAGACATTAAAACATTGAGAAATAGATTGAAAGAAGGGATTTTTCATAAAACTCACTTCAACGGCACTTATTCCCCTTGCAACCAGTACAAGTTTTGCCTGTCATTTCATACATGGAAAAGCAAGCAAGAAGCGAGAAAGAACAGAAGAATCAATCCTTCTAGCATTTCTAGTTGTCTGTATTTCCATGTTGTTTATTTGGGTATTTGTCAGCTAAATTGCTGACTTTGTAAATTTTATTAATCACATCCTACCACACATGGATTCCTTTTTGCAAATAACCTAGCAAATGAAATCATATAAATAGATGCAAAAAGATAAAATCAGGCCATGGAATAAACATGAAATAAATACAAGGATGCTTAGATGAGTTAAACTTTCTTTGTATGATTTGTGAACAACCTCAGGCTTGTCTCAAAATCTACTCTTTCAGCTAGGAGGAAGAAGCTGGCATGCAAAGGTCAAGCAAAAACTACTTTCCGATGTAAAGTTTATATATGTGTAAAATTCCCCCCAAAACATGTTTGGAATTTTATCTGATGTCACTGAGTGACTTACCTGCATTTTGTGCTAATTTGGGCCAAAGGACATAGGATTTAAAAATGTAGATTGTTTCCCCTCTTTGGAAAATCTTGGAGATATAAAAAAAAGCTTTGAAGTCTGGTTATCTCTGTATCTGTCCCAGCATGTACTTCATAGTAATCCTTGTTGGGAATATTACAAGGAGTTTCATGATAACGTTCCCTTGGAAATCCTGTAAACATACACGAACAAAGATTTACCATTTGAGTAATTTTCGTATCAGTGAATCGAATTTTCTAAATTCTCAAGTAATGAGAGAATGTATGTGTGTACATCAATTTGTTTCAGCAAGCTAGAGACAAAACTTAGCATGGAAAGTGCTTGTACATATGAAAATGTGTAAACTCAGCCTGTCTGAACCTTTCTATCTTTTCTCTGCCTGTTTTCTCTTGTTTCTACCTGTCATATGATTTGTAATGATATTGTATTTTATTATAGCAAATGTATCTTGGACTGACAGAACAATTCCTTGCCAACCCAGTTTACCGAAATAGTATTCTGAAGGCATCTAGGACTGGCTTAAAGCCTCTAATTTTACCTGTGGTTCAGTGCTCCATGGCTCCAGAGAGCTTTTCTTTGTTTCATTTGTACTGGAAAAATCACAGCCCCTCAGAAAAACATCTTACTGATCTTGTCATGCTCTTAGTCCCGTAGGTAGGCTCTTGCTGTGTCAGGGCCTCTGGTTTAATAATAATCCTGCAATCCTATTCTATAAATTTTCTGGCTTGATAGGGGCTTTGCTGATTAATGCTGTCAGAATGGGATGTGCCACAAAACACCTTCTGATGCATTACATGAAAGGCTCAATCTAACAGCTGCATGAGATCAGTTTATTGTCATGCTCTTTCATCAGGAGAAGTCAAGACTTTGGGCTAAATCAATGATGCAATTTGTTTAATTTGAAGTTTGATTTTTCAAAAAACCCAGACTTCACTGCTTTTTTTCTGAGGCATGCTAATAAGTTTCTTTTCTTTTTTCTCTTTTCTTTTTTTTTCTTTCTTCTTTTTTCTTTTTTCATTTTCTTTTTTCTTTTTCTTTTTTCCTGGATTTGCTTCTCCTGTTGTAGGTAAGTTATTTGAAGGATATTTATTCAAGTAGAATCCTTTCTATTTGGTCTGAATGTAGATGTTTTGGGATTCTTCTAGCTTTTCTAAAAGTGTTTGATCCCAGCATTTTTATATATAACAAAGGTCTCACAACCATCAAACCAATACATTTGCCTTGATGGAAATTCTTAAATATGTAAATATGGAAATGCTCTGTTGCCAAGGTGGAAAATACAGTGACTATTACCTAATAGTATGCAAGAGTAAAATCTGTAAAACTCTGAAGACAACATTTCATCCACGCAGAAAGTAGAGCTTTATCTGAAAATATTGCCTTCAAAGGATATTGTGTATGGATAAAAGACATGCCCATCATAGCTTGCATCACCCTCCTGGTTTATTACAAAATTGTATATATAATTGCATATTTTGGAAAAAAAGTAATGGCACATATTTTGCAGGAGAGGGAACTAACAACTACTACATTGTTCTCATTTTGTTATTTAAAACTAATTGGAAAGAGTTCATCATACCCTGTGATATTTTTACATGGTCAGGTATGATCCAGAATTTATCTGAATTGGCCTTTATGTATTTTATCCCTCATCTCCTTCCTATTTTAAAATTTAATCATTACTTTCTGGCAGTGCTGAATCTGTAAGTGTTTCCTCTTCTCTGAGTCTAGCTCCCATTCTGGGAAGCACTTACCATTTGAATACATGCAAGAATAGAAAACAGAAGGAACATTAAAGGGGAAAAGTTGCATTTCAGATTCTGGTGAGGTACATTTCCAAGATTGTCTGGGATCAAAACTCTTCTGCAGGAGACAGAAATCCACCTATTATCCAAGTTTACTGCAGTCACAATATAGTTGCAAAGTGGCAATACATGTTTGCCTGCATGTAGTAGTAAGTTCATGTTTCTCTGTCTTCTCTGTGTCTTGAGGAGTCATCTGTGCTTTCCCTCAGGCAGAGACCATGCATCTCTGGTAGCTCATGGCTCTCCTCCAGACTGAAAAGCCCCCCTCTCTCCTTTTCAGGCCAGGTAGACAGCTGTAGTAATCAAACAAGCTCCTAGGTACAGAAACATTCAAGATGTCTGTACAGTTTTGGAGTCTCCTTTGCTTCCCCTAGACACCAGGGTTGTTCAAGCCGCTGTTCACAACATGCAGCCTCTTAGCTCTGTTTCCCAACTCTGAGGATCAGGGCTCAATGTTACCTCTGCTCAGGCTGAAGGGCAATCCCTCTCCCTGGTTCCTTTCCTGAAAAAGGCCTCCATAAATCCTGTAGGGGCCTGAGAGGCAGGATAAGTACTGGAAGGCAGGAAGAGAGACAGTGGGTGGTGAAGATAGCATGTCCACAGGACAAGCATGTCAAAGATTTTGCCCCTAACTGGCTCCAGTCTGGTCATGTGGACTGGTAGGCCTTCCAGTAGATGTTGAGTTAGTTTCAGCTCAGAGGAGTCTGGTTTGCGTGCCCTGTCACTGTGTCAGTCTGTGGTGGGATGGTGGGATACTCAATCCAGAAGGGCATGTGGGGCTGGAGCTGAAGTGCCGATGCAAAAGTGTTGTACGCTATCGGCTGTCCATGAACAACCTCTCCAAGTTGTCGTAATGGGCTTCTGGTTTTGCTGTGTGTGTAGATGTGACTCAGTGATGCTTGTTTTGTGTGTCCTACTTTTGCATTTTTAATACTCATGCTCACAGGCAAGAAGGCTGAATTTATTTGCTTTTCAGCCTTATTTGCAGCCTGAAAAGGCAAATACACACTATCTTTTTTTTTTTCTTGAGTCCAAAAGTAGTTGTTTTTTTTTCTGTGTAGAAGAAAACAAAAGATGTTTTACAACTTAATAAAATTTAACAGAAAATAACATAAGAAGTGCTGTGTTGTACTGGCAAAGCTCCCTTTAAAAAAGGCATACTCTTTCCAAGTATTTAACATGATTCACCTAGTTTAATTATTGCCACTGGTTTGCAATGAATTATCTAATAAATGGCAAGTGATTCTTGGGGAAAAAGATCAGGCTTATTTACTATTCTATGTATTCACTTTTCTTAAAAAAGACATCTGCTCTTTCTGTACATCATTGCTCTGTAACATGAAACAATTTCTGCCTTTGGAGATTCCACTGTTCAGAACAGTTTTCCGTATCTAAAAATCCAACCAAAGACCCAAGAAAAGCAAGCTTGTTTTCTTATATCTTATGTCATGAACATACCACTGGTAAGCTGCAAACCATCTAGCACTTTTGGAAGTGAGGTCAGCAGCACTTTTGTCAACACCTTGGAGCTCTGTCATCCATCAGGAGATTTAGCACTAAGGAGAGTTTGCAGGACTCAGATGCTTTTCCTCAGCCTGCTGTGCTGTGCGTCTGTCACATGGCCCATTAATGGCAAGATGTTGACGCTCTGTCATTTTTCACAAAGTTGTGAGTGAGCTATGAGCCAAATGCAGATAAAAAGACAAATTAACTCATGCAGCATGTAGCACTCTGCCCATGATCAGCCTTCCCTGCCTAGACAGAGGCAAAGCTGGAATAGTACTTCCAAAAAGTACTCGTTCCTATTCTTATTTCTCCATACAGCAATTCTGAAGTGCGGTTGCATAATATTTGTACAATGTTGTGTTAAGAGAAGTATTTGTCAGAGACCTCACACCTCTATTTGGAAAAATAATGGTCTTGCATGTTTGATTAATGCTCTTCTCTGATACTGATCAAAGGCAGAGCAGTAGGAGAAGCGTGGGCTTCCCCAATCTGCCAACAAGAAGGTCTTTCAGTCTTGCCAAGAAAACTGCTATTGTTTGCACCTGGGCCCCAGTCTCACAAGCTGTTCTGTGCGGGTGGACCTCAGCTCTTCACAGAGTCCTGGTGACTTTGTTGACTGTAGCAAAATGGAGAATTCCATGTCAGGGACAATAAATCCATGTTCTTTTGGAAAAGAGAATTCAGATCTCTCTGAAGAACGGGCTCAGCTGGCTTGTATGCAAATGCAGTCATTGCTACAGTGGCTGAATCTGATGTTCTTTTAGAAAAGGCATCTCGGCGTGGCTAGAATGTGTGTTTTCTACACATTTGCTTTGTAAGCTCTAATTTAAGTATGAAGTACATGGCAGATTTTGCCATCTCACAATATGTGTATTCCACTTGATAGGCAAAGCTTAACTGGCAAAGATCAGAAGAGCTCAGTACTTTTTCTGACTTACATAATATAGTCACTATTTCTCAGTAGGATAAGATGCCCATAATGCTGAAGAGTCAAGTCCCTTCTCTCTCTTGGCATCTTGGCATTTTGGAAGATGGGAACCCTGCCCTGGCAGCAGGTGAGAGATATGGTCATAGCTTTCCTTGGGCAGACATGGGTTGCAGCTTCACCATTTGCATCGGGTACGGGAACACTGCCATGGGTCTGGCCAGCAAGGATGCTCTCAAAGAAGGACATACCTCCAAGCTTTGTCAGAAACCATTTGGACTGCATATTTCAGGTGTGACACCAAAGTCCATTATCTAGCTCAGTTATTCATCGGCTGCATGTGTTAAAGCTGTTTAAAACATCCAGATGAAAAACTACACTAAAATCCCTTAAACTTCCTCCAGGGGGTTCATATGGACTTTCTTTTCTTCTAGTATACTATGTACACTTACGTCTTTGTCCTCCTTTCAACTAAAATAACGAATACATCGAAAGTGTTCTGAATGTGTACTCTAAACAGTGAATGGAAAGTAACAGTCAGCTTAGGTACAAAAATATACATTTTTTACAGCTAAGATTTAAGAAAACACAAGAAAAGAAATGTTCCTGGAATGAAACAAAATAACAAGTGGAAAATCATGTCTTCAAATGTGTATATTTCTCTACCCTGTTTCCCAATCAAGCACTACAGGCAAAAATAGAAAACTGTAATCACGACAGACATACTCTAAAAAGGAGTGAAAGCAACTTGTTTTTATTTCCTCAAGCCATATGGAAAAATATGAATTGAAGAATGCTTAGACTCCATTTGCAGGCCTCTAAAATGAATTCTCCATTTTTTTTATGTTTTTGATATATCTCCCATTTGTATTAATCACATTCAATTATTTAGAACTAAGTCTTTAAGTTCTGTTAATATAAATGTACCAGTCCCTGTGCTGTAAATTAATTTTTTATTTTAATTCTATATATGCTTTCTCTCTTACTTTAATGCCAAAGATTCCTCTTGTGTCTAATGGCTATAATGAAAGCTTTTACTGCTAAATTAAAATAAAATGAGTTAATGGGTACCCTTTATGGGTGCCTTGTTCTAGTTAAAATGGGCATCAATTTGCACTGACCATTGCTTTGGGATTGTTGCGAATGTTTTATCCCAGGTAAAGGGTAGAGAGAGGTGTGAAATTTAGCTTTAAAACTGCCTGATTTGTTCTTCTGTAAACCTGCTTACTCATCATTTATTTCAGTTGCTAACAATTTTATCAGAATTTAACAAGACATGTTAAAATCTTGAATTTTAAAGATGACTGTTTCAGATTAATTTTCCGAAATGTTTTTGAAAATAGTTCAGATATTCAGAGAATGAGATTAAGCAAAATATGTATATTTTCAAGTGTTTTTTTTTTTAATTTGCTCTTTTACGAAGTGAAGCAGCAGTAAATTTTGTCAGAAGAATAAGCCTAAGGTCACATGACTTCTAAAACTCCTTTGAAAATCCACCTAGATATGGATAAGGTTAAATCCTCAAATATAAGAGGACAGATTTAAAAGTGTTATTTTAAAATTAAGGATAATGCTGACTTCCAAACTTTTGGCTCTTTTAAAATTCCTGCTTTTCCTTATCATAACATTTTATGTGAAACTGATGTGTGTATAAACAGGATTCCATATTATAAGTGCAATTCACTCTTTTGTTTTGGTATCACTTCCAACAGGAAAAAGTTTGAGGCTCTTCATTTTCAACTAATTTTAAAAGAACAATGCAGAATATTGCCCCTCATAATCCTCTGGCACTATTTGCAAGCAAAATCTTGCACTTCAAAGTCTTCTTTTTTATACGAAGCCTGCATGGATAGCAAAATGTGATGCAGAGAAGACTTAACGTGAAAATATGTTGCTGTTGCTATTATTATTATTGCATGTTATTATATTATAATTGCATTACTATTATTACCACAGATTATGTCTGTATTTGTAAAGACTTGGATATTTAGTGATAAATTCGTAGATTTTTTGGTATTCTGTGATAACCTCAGTTCAGACAAATGAGATGGAAAGTACTTTCATGTTTGCAATGAATTCAGCGTGGTTCCTGATGCAGTTGTGCAATGCCAAAATGCAGCGTCAGTCTCATGTATTCAGCATCTGCAAACTGGCCTAATGTTTCTTGAGCAAGCATTTGAGAAGCAAATGAAGCAGTTGCAGAAGGCAAAAAAAAAAAGAAAAAGAAAAAAAAAAGAAAAAAAAAACAGCAAAACCTAGGCTCTGGACCTAGGCTTATCATTATTCTGCTCTGGTCTCTAGTTGGATTGGACACATTTGCCAAAGCTGAAGCTTATATTTATAGAGAAATTACTTGCAAATGTACAAATGAGCTCAAATAAAGATTTGCCCCAATTCATTCAAATTCAGGCGCTTATCTTCAGACATTAAAATTTGTCATGAAACAGACTCTTTAGATATTTTCAGTGGGAAAAACATCAAGCTGATTGTTTATGCCTGAATTTATGGAAATATATGAGCACATAGGTACATTTTAAATCTGTGGCCATTTTTTCCCATAAAAAGGGAGTTGGCAGGTATGCTATAAAGTCTCTAATGATCCTCTACTCAAATGCGGTCAAATTATCTTGTTCATTTCGACCTTAAGAAAATGTTTGTATTAGCTAACAAATGATTCTTGGCTGACAAACACATCTGACTGAATTATTTATTTAAATCTGGGAAATTAGGCATGTTTCTTTGAGTAAATTATATATGAACTATCGTATTAATTAGTCCATCAATTATGTGGCTGCCTGACACATTATTTAATACTGCATTTGATAATTGTTTGTCCATCAGTGGATAAATACATTATTTATATGTATATATTTTGCATTATTTAGCCAACTATTAGCAAATTCATTTTCTGGCGAGGTCGTGGGAAAGATTACGCCAAATGTTTGACCAATGAGGTTTCAAGGTCAAGTTAGTTTATACAGCAATAATGTAGAAAAAATATGATGTCCAAGCTACACCTACATTTGTTTGGAATATACTTTATCTACTTAATTCATTCAAGATAACCTATCAGTAATGTTATGCCTCTATATTTCCACATGAAAGCTGGATAATATGTCACAGCTCGAAGAAAATGGATAAATCAGCCAAGAAGGATTGCACATTTCATTTTCTGTGTTGCAAGACACATATCCATGGCTTTTCTTTTTTTTTTACTAAAAGGAAATCAGCTGCTAATTAAAAACTCATCTGAGAAGACTTTACCATCAAAGAAATCTACCATATACCTTGGAATGACTTTTTGGCTTATCATGGAGGGACATTTCAGGGGAGGGAAGTAACAGCCAGTGACAGAAGATCACATTTTTCTTTTAAATTTTGGAGCCTTATAAAGTGTAAAAACCATCTTTTTATTTTTTTGTTAATACAGGAAGCAATGGTGACACTCGGCCTCTTTTTTGAATACCTGTTGGAAAACTGCTCCACTTCTCCGATGTAGGAATTTGCTCTTTGGTCCCTTGTATTTACGAGAGCCTTTATTCAGTGTTGTGTGACTTCTTCTCTTCCCCATACCGGCAATGTGACTCTATCAGGGCTCAGGTGGAAGCGAGGCACAGGGTCTGTTCTGGACCTGCCTGCACCATGGGTTTGGAGACATAGGACACCTCTTCCAGGACATAACTCACTGTCTTTTACGTAGTGACCAGGGAGTCAATTTTCTCATGCAGACGCGTGTACTTTAGGTAGGCTGGCCATGCATATATGGGTACATATTATAAGTGGTGTGATGAAATCAGTGGATCTGTCCTCAGGAAAGGAAATTGCCTACTGAGAGTTGTTGAAGAAAATTCTACTAATGTATTCAAAAGTTTTTCAGGCATGTTGCTGTCCAGCAAATGCTGCACTGCTCAGTGTATCCTTGGTTTTGACAGGCTCATCAGGTAGGCTTCTCAGAGCAGGCAGTCAATTAAAAAGGATCATCTTGACAAGATGAAGGGTTTGGCTGTCATTTCTCCTATATGGCAGGAAAATTGAGTCAGAAGATAAAATCCTGTGGAGTATTCTGCAGGATTGCTCCATGTAACTGTTGATTAGCTCATGGCTCTGCCAAGGAAGTGCATGAATCCACAGCAATCAATCACACATGCATGGAATGATTAAGATTGAAAGAGACCTCTGGAGATCATCTAGTCCAACTCCCTGCACAAGTAAGGTCACCTGGAGCGTGTTGCATTGGATCATGTCCAGGCAGATTTTGAAGATCTCCGGAGAATGAAATGCTACAACCTCTCTGGGCAGTCTATTCCAGTGTTCTGTCACTCTCACAGACCTTGGAAGGATGAACTGAGGAAACCAGGGGTGACTGCTCAAAGTGTGGTTAGGACTTGGTATTTTCCCTTTGCTGAATTTCGAATCACTCCCAAGAGAAGGAACCCAGCTCCTCTGTCTATTATGTTCTGATAAGGCAGTGTACACCGCCTCGATGGAGTCAGTCTAGTCAGAATGGTACACAAGAACACGGTGAACACATGAAAATAAAATGCCTCTTTTTAGACTTCAACAACCTGCCACATTTGCTCCTTTCTCTTCCATGTGTTTGGCCTGGGGGATTCTAATGAGTATATTGCAACCTGCCAAGGATTGCTATCAGAGACACTGGTGGGTGGATCTGTGTGGAGAAAGGTTTCCTTCCCTCTGACCCTCCCTGGCTCCCTCATATTTTCTTGCAGCAAGAAGATATGAAGAAGCATATCTTCTCTGAGCCAGTCTCACTGCCTGGGAAACATGATGTGGAGTGACATTTTGTCAACCCACTACTTTGAAATAGTTGACTAAGGTCAAATATTTCACAGAGAACTTCTCACTGTAGAATTCTACACATCGATTTAATTTTATATGGATAGGTTACTATCTTCTAATGCATTTCACTGGATTTTTCTCAAAAGTTGATTAGATAAGAATTTACCTTTAGATGTCATTTAAGGTCTAGTTAAACCTTGTCTTGCTCCGAGGTCTAAAAGGTAGCAGACTGAAAATCAGCGCAAGTGTCTGCGAGGCTGGCTCAGGAAGCGACGCTATTGATAAAGCTGCCCCCAGAACTTGAAAGTTAAATGTCTCTGCTGTTCAGAATCTGTGTTTACCAGTTTATGAGTTTTAAGATGGAGCATGTTTAATTTATGAACAGACGTTTCTTATGCCTTTGCAAGGGCTCTCCAAGCTCTCTCTTCCTGCTTGCTGCATGGTTGGGTGCACCTGGCCATTCAGCTTTCTGCTGAAGAGCTTGTCTCCCTCTGAACTATCCCAGCCATCCTCAGCTCCTGGGCACACACCGCTGTACTTCTGCTCTGTAATCTCTGTCCTGGTGCTCAGCCTTGCAAACACCAACTTCCTGACAGTCACTGAGAAATTGCAACCGTTCAGCAGCAATTTTCAGTAAATTCAGCCACCCCTAGCTGCCTGCCTGCTACTTGCTACTTTTTTTTTTTTTAAAAAAAAAAACCTACTTTTTTACTACCTGTTACTTTTTTACTGCCTGCTATTTCTGTCTCTAGAAGCCAAGCTAGGCAGACCAACAATTACCACTAGAGAGACCTTCCCAAATGATGTTTCTAACTTTGTTAGTGGTGATGATAGAAAATGGGAGTCAGTAACTCAAGAGGTCCCTTCTAGTGTTATTGCAGATGAAATGTGCTAGGTAAATTTCAGATAAAAATCTGTTCCACACAAGTTCTGGTATTCCCATAATTGTTCATCTGCTTATATTGGGATTGTAAATTCCTTTTGAGTATCTGTTGTGAAAGTCTGCCAGTCATTTCAGGATAGCTTATGGTGGTCAGTCAAGTAGTTTACAATTACTTCTAGGTATGCCTATAAGTTTGAAAAGAATAACAGCTCTATTCTCAGTATAACATCTTTTCAACTCACTTTAAATAGGACCTCCCACTGGGTCAACAACATTCACAAAAAGGGAAATAGAATTTCCAGCTGCTCTGGTTTTATTGTTAACTCAGAGTTATGAAATAAATTTATACAGTGATTTTTCTTAAAGAAATGAGCCAAAATCCTTATTCAACTTTTTGTCTTTTGATTTTTCATTAAGCTTTATTAGTCTTTCCTTAGTTAGAAATATTGATTCTAGTTTTGTAAAGAAAGCCAAACAGTAGCAGCTTATTTTTATCCTTGCTCAAATAAAGAAGGACAGGAATGAATCACAGATCATTTGGTTACTTTATTTAACAGAAGTTTGGGTTATAAAATTCTGCATTCCATTTTGCTGATTCATTTACCAAGATCATAATCAGTCCATTCTCTAACAAGTTGTAGGGCTGCAAACAGGCCAGATGAAGCTTCCTGATACTTTGGTGCTCTTTCTTCCATCAGTAGCAGGAGACAACCTGAACATACCATTTTTATACGCACACTTCTACTGCCAGTCAGTGCTTCCTGAGCCAGAGTTTATATACACACTTGTTTCCTAATCATCCTCCATTAATTTCTCTATAAATGGCTTTTCTGAAGCCGTTTATACTTTTACTCTCCCCTATATCATCTAGCAATGTGTCCGACAATTTAATTGAGCTTAATGGAAAAGTATTTCAGGTGTTTTCCTGTCAAGTCCTGGGCACTCACGGATGCTAAATGCTCTGAGCAGCCTCACCTAGGACCCTCACCCACACACCGTCACTCACAGGTCAGGGATCCCTTTCAAGCTCATGTCCTGTGTTTGTTCTTTGCCTGAACCTATTGCATGTGGGTTTGGTGGGCCTAGCCTCATTGACCTGACTTTTCACAGCTTGTCCTTGGACATGCCTTCTGACAAGGGATGTGTCTGGCGGCCACTGAGCTGTTAGCTGAACCTGGAGACTGGCACCAGACCCCTGGGCTCACTTCTTTGGGTGCTGTGGGAGTGTATCCCTGGCGCCCTGCCTGCCTTACTGTCACCCCCTGCTCCTCGTTTACCTCCCACACCTTTTTTTTGGGTTGACTATATTTTCCCAAAGAATGAAGAGCTGGAGCTGTAACTAGGGTCTGTATACCCTGTCAGACTTACTTACACAGTGGCAAAATGATGTTTTTAGCTTTGTTCTCTAACTTTTCCGATACTTCCTATCATCCTGTTTGCCTGTTGTCAAGCATTAAGAGGATGCTTTCTGAGAAGTGTTCAAAATGCTTCCAACATTTCTCCCCAAGGGATATAGCTGGTTTAGAGTCCATCATTGTTTTTATATTCAGATTTTTTTTCCACAATGTGCATTACTCTGCATTAATTGGCACTGAATTTGATTTGTCATATTATTGCCATGTCACTCAGTATCATGAGATTATTTTTCACTTTGTGTTAGTTTATGAGTAGATGGAAAGAATCTATGTTACTTGGAAATGCAGATATATCACTATTTGTATCATTTTCATTTATGACTATAGAACTGTACATTTCCTAGTACAAATCCTTGAAGGGTTGGGGTGTAACTTCTCTCTGGTGAAAGTCAAGTTTAGTCCAGGTTTTGTGTCCTCAACTTCTAACTGCTTGTGAACCCATGAGAGACCTTACCTCTCATAGCATGACAACTAAATATACCTAGGAAAAGGGAAGAAGCTTTTTGAAAATCTGAGAATATTCTATATCTTGGAGCACCTTGGCACACCGATCTCTTTCAATAGATCTGTGGGCTGTGACTTTTTTTTTTTCTTTTCTACCGAACTAGGCTCTTTCTGGCTATCACATTTATCTGTGCAATTGCAAATCCCAGCCTTCATTACTCTTTCTATCTCTTTATTATCCAGAGACACAAACAGGGAATATGCAGCTCCCAGGGGCTGTTGCCAGCACAGGTCTGCTACTCTGGAGCAGTGCCAATTGTCTTTAATTCTAGACCTGTCCGTTGTACAGCTGTGTGGGATGATTAAATAACCAAAGACTTCAAGTAAGTATGCAAAATGATAATCAAATATTTTTCCTAAACCATTGTCACCTAGTAATAAGAAATATATTACTCCTTTACTATAAATAGTCAGCTGTCATTGTATGAGATATCCAAGCTGCATGGGGCTCTTGAAGAACTCCTGGAAATAAACTGCCTCTTTTTAGACTCTGACAGCCCCCTGCATAGACAGGTCCTTCCCCCTCTGCTTGGTTTGTGGGAGTCTAGAGAAGCTCTGGAGTTTGCAGAATGTTGCCAAGAAACACTAATGGGAATTTGTGAGCAGATCTGGTTTTCATTGCATTGCCTTTCAGCCTGTTGGTTTTGCACGTCCCTGGCTTATCAGCTGTAGGCAGCTTAGGCACAGAGCTTTGGAAAGCTTGTAGGGGACTTTGATACAGGTACCTAGAAGCTGCATGTGAAAATAAAAACTTAGAGCAAAATAGCATTTCTGATATATTACTGCATCAAGTAGTTTTTTTTTTCCCCAGTTTAGACAGAAATTGTACTTTTCTATGTGGTACCTTCCTTATTTGACTGTTGACTTTTATCAACAGTGGAAAAAAGCCTGTAGTCAGGGTATATCACTTTAAACAGCCAAAGCGTTAACAGAGCTCAGATTTACCTCTTTTCTGTAAAATTTTCCTTTTTCCCTGGCATGACATAATGGCTTCATGTGCAGGCTGCCTACTAATTGAGTTATTTAATTGGTGAAATGACTTCTTAATAACTCCTCTTTAATTATTTAGTTGTTCAACAGAGGTAGCTTGTCTGGCTGTGAAGCTAGTGACAGTGAAACTGGTAGCGTAAGATGCTTAAAGACAACTAAATTCTGAAATCTCTAGATGAGCATCATAATTCATGGATCACTATCCATTTGATTCTACTTATCCATCTGCTATTTTTCCTCATTCAGAACTCTCGGATTAAAAAAGCACATTTTCGTACATAAATACTGATATTACCAAAATTCATTTGTTCTGAATTAGTCCATTCTAATGCCAGCACTAAATAGAGAAATGGCTTCTGCTTAAAGTGCATTTTGCTTGCACTCTGAAGGAAACATCTTTGTTTTTGAGTTACCATAATGTTTTATTACAGGTCATTAATGTATGAGCATAGGTTTAGTTTAGTTTTCAATGTTATCTTAGTGATTGGGTTTTCATGCATAAGGTATCATCTAAGTAGAATTAGTCTTCCTGTTGGACTCTAACTACAAAAAATTTCAGCTTTCATTGATGTGACAAGCACTTTTTCGCTGGAGAAACAGCAGAACTCATTCTTTTTAATTCACAATTTCTTTCTCATTTTTATGAAATAGACCCTTCTTAGTTTACACTTATTCTGCCAGTCTGATGATGATGAACTTACATGCTAGGGTTCACTGTTGATAAAAAGTAAATTTGGTATAGAAATCTTTTAACAAGATATCTGATCTCCTAGAAATTGTAAATGCTGAAGAAAGGAGATACATCTGGGTTCTCCAGTGATTCATAAGCACACTTAGTGTTTTGTTT
>NW_010583607.1:358068-395554 GCF_000705375.1 Tinamus guttatus
CATGTGACTGGATGAAAAAAAAATGATAGAAAAGATATGTTTATTAGCAAAAAAGAAGGGAGGGAGCAAGGTCAAAATGTATCAGAAAAAGCCCAAATTGTGTCAGAATGGGTTCATATTTTAAGATAAGTTCATAAATAAATGGCCCAGATGGGAGTCTGTGATTAGAGTGCAGCTCTATTGCTGCACTAGTAAAGAGTGACTCATTCTACCCATTACAAAACTCCAGCTCCCATAAATGAATAAATTTTTGTTATAAAAGTTCTCACTAGGCTGATGTTTGGCAGAGTTCTCAGACTGGGAGAAGAGTATGTAGCGTTTCGCTTTAATTAAAAATGAAATTTGTCAATTACGGGTGATATTCTGGTTCAAAACTATTCTTTGGTTTCTGGGTTATAGCTTGGTGGGAAGCTTTTCTGGTATGTAGAGTTCTAGCTGTGTAGCAAGGAGCTCTGTGGTAGATCCTTTCCTTCTAGGCTGGGCATCAGTAGTTCAGTGGATGTAATGATGCCATGCAGAGATAATCGATACTATTAGCAGATAAGTCTCTCATGTGCCCACATTTTCTGCCTTGCCCTCTTGACCTCTAAGTAGAAGACAGTGAAGACAGAAGGGTCTTCAGTTCTCAAAACAACTACAGACTTCCACCACTGGAGCTTCAGTCTTTTCTGTCTTTGGCCCTTTGCCCTCCATCTCAAATAATGTGTGGTAGTTTTCCTGACTTTCTGCAAAGTGTGACCTTGATTCTTGTACTTCAGTGTCAAAATGTGACATAAGCATCATGGGAAGCAGAACTAGATATCATATGAAGCAACTTCTATGCACTGAGTAACCACTATATACTAGAATGTCATCATTAAATCCCACAGGTTTTCATATGTCTCAAGATACAGATTAGATAACAGAATTTTGCCGATAACTAGAATATGTTCTCTATTTATACTCTTTTAGATTTTGTGTAAACACTCTTCTCTTAGTTTTATTTGACTCCTAAAAGGGAAGGAGTTGTCAATACGAATGTCATGTTAGCCCCCTTTTTATATTTTTATAGAAAAGGTGTGAAATGCATTCAGGAATGGAAATATGTTGCATTTAAGCTAAAGGAAATGTTGAAGAAATCTCTTTTCATTCTTGGGCTAATACTGGGTTGCTGTTGTGTGCCAGAACCTGTGTCTATTGGTTGTCTATGACACTCAGAGATTTGTGAGATACTGACATCTGATTTTTGGTAAAGTGATTCTAGTTAATAGACATTGTTTTTTGCCATAGGGCTCTATCTTTATTTTGTTGAGGAAAATTGCAGATTAGTTTCAAATTCCTTCAGCAGTTCCCACTTACAAACTCCAATGGATTTCATGAGGGCTTTGGGTTTTGTTTGACAGCCTGGCTATGCAATTAAAAGCAGTCAACGGTAATTCATGTGAGATTAATTACTGTAAAGATAGAAGGTTGCATGGGATTTTGCACCAACAAAAGAATTTTCTCTGTAGTCCTGAAAAAAAAAGGTATTAGCTGATCCTTCTACCATCACATCTTTTGAAAAGTTGGTTTTGATGAAGTGCAAAAAGAGATAGCGTAATTGTTACTTTTGGGAGGAATTTCTGCCCTTACCTACACACCCTGAGAGAAAAGTCACCCAAGTGACTGTAAGCACTTCCAGTTCTGCCTCCACTCTGCTCTTCTCTGGATGCCCTTTTTATAAGCAAGCCTCATGTCGCTCATGAACAACCGGCCTAGATAAGCCTTTACTAACTATGAGTGACTAGGCTTGCTAACCCATACAAAACCTGAGTTATGTCTGAGCTTTTTTTGTAGGTTGACTGTGTTCAGGACCCATGAGCCTTGAAGGTGGTGTTAGGGCATATAAACAAAACCTTGGGTGATATGGATGATGCAAAGGCACAGAAGGATCTCAGTCTGAAATTCAAATTCTCAAAACTCTTATCAACTAGCAGTGACCTGAGCAGCGGGATTGTGCTCGATGATCTCTAGAGGTTCCTTCCAACCTTAACCATTCTGTGACTCTGTGACAATCAGTGAAGTGAGTGGATGCCTGTGTTGGGATATACAGGATGGGAGAGACAATTTGTGGCTGCAGTTGGCATTCCACTTGGAGAGGTGAAATCTAAGTCTCAGTCCTACCCCACGATGTCTTGTTGAATATTCTCTAAAACAAGGAAAGAAATTCGAGTTACAAGCCTACCAATCCTTTTGCACCTATATAAAATGAGTTTGGATAAAGAGACTCTTTTAGGGTCTTCCTCTCCTCTTTCCTCTTTCATTGTGACATGATGAAGAAAACAAGCTGTAACAACTGAGTTCCTGTGTCAGACCGAGTCATATGGTAAGGGCCATAGCCTTTTAAACCAGCCTTGTCCAGTAGTCAAACACTTCCTCAGGAGGTAGGCAAGGTGGCTTCAAATCCCATCATCACCCCAAGGAAGCAAACGGATGTGAATCTCTGTCACAACTTTGAATGCTCTAACTATTGGGTTATAACATAAAGTGAGAAATGAAAGTTCTTCCATCTTTCTTTGGAAAGAAGGAAGCATTTTTCCATACTTGTTCACAGTAATTTCCTACTGACTGTGTTGACTTTTGTGGATACAACTCCTAGCTGCCAGTGAATGGAGGAACCATGAGCCTAATTTAGACATTAAGACATTCCAGTCTATGGAAGAAGGGACTTGAGTTCAGGTCATGTTTGTAGCACTTGGTAAGTATTTTGTTTAGTTACTCTTTCACACAAATTTTAGAAACTCTCTGGGGACACGGAATGAGAAAGCAGAACTCTAGTCTGTCTTGCACACTTTTCTGGTCTCTGAAAATTACATTTTTCCTTGTGGTAGAATAGCCTAAGCAAAAATGGATGGAATAGAGCAAAACATGGTGGTGTAGACATCTGAGTAGCAGGTTGGATGACCCTTCTGAATGGAAGGGACAGAAGGGGAAATATGCATCATATTTGCTATGAGTGGTCCAACTGTTGCACATCAGTTGGGCCGGCCAATTTGTGGAATGCTTGTGAACAGCTGGTCCTATAAAGGAGGTTGGCAAGGGGATTCTGTAGGAAGGGTTAACAGCTATTGCAGCTACCATATCATTTCAAAGCAAAAATGCAACAACATAGTATGCAAAAATGCATACTGTGCCATCATTCTACAACTATAGGATGTGTCTAGTTAACTCTGCATCTAATGCAAAATGAGATTTGATCAGATCATATGTGTTGCCACAGACTAATCCAGGTGCTGCTGCTGTTTCTTGGGTGCTGGCACTGCTCCTTTGTAATGCTAAGTCAGGACAGCTCTTTCTGCTATTGCCTTCTCAACACTTTATTCCCTTATCAGAGATGCTTTATGAGTTTGAAGGTGCTGTGTGTTACTAATTTCTTCTGTTCAGTCAGGCTAGAAGAACATGATCACCACAATCATCCACCACCTTATGCTTTCTCCTTCTTGTGTTTTTCTGACCTGTCTCATTCTCATTTGCTGTCAAGAAATAAATGTCAGGATGAGAAGCCAATTCATGTAATCTTTTCATTACTTTCTCACATTGGTTCTGTTCAACTCATTCCTAATTTAAGATGTGCAGTAAAAGCTTCTAGTTCTACTACACGTGTACAACACTGACATATCCTGAAAAAACAATTTGTCTCCCAACTTCGAAAACAATTTTGTGTGATTCCTTTCAGCATGGTAGATATACTCTGAGATAAAGAAAGGTTTTTTTCGTTTGTTTGTTTTTTTTTTCCTAATCTTCTTCCTAAATTCTATCTAACTGTCCTAAAATCATTTCAGACATTGCTGTAAATCTCATCAAGTGCCAAACTGGTTCTTTTTAGCTGTTTAAACACCTTTTAAAATCTGACAGCTCATAAATTGTCTGTCCTTTCTGCTAAAGGAGACACGAGTTTATATCTATTACCAGCTTCACTTGTTTACTTTGTAGAACTCATTTTATTTTCAGGAATCATATACCTATAGATCAAGAAGACAAATTAGTGCAAATTTGTAATTATACTATTTCTGCTACCCTATTTGTCCGCAAAGACATCCACAAAATAATAGCTGCAATTTATATTTAATTCCTGTCTTCACAGCTGTAATGGATGGTGCTTGGTTGCCCCAAATCAATAATATCTCTTCAGAAGTCTCATATCACCAAATCACTACATGGAATAACAATCAGAATAATTTCATTTAGATGGATACAATTAGCATGGGAGATGAAACCATTAAATAAAGACCATTGATTGTTTATCAGGCATTGAGGTGTGAAAATTTAAGGACATTCACTGCTAAAAGGGATAGATAAATTGCCAGCATATTAGTACGCAGCTACTATGTTTAACCTTAACAATTAATTTAATTTACTTTTAAATTTAAATGGCAAACATTTAAATTGCAGTAGCAAATGTTTTCCTACCTCAAAAATAACTTCAGGAAACTACAGTTGCTTTATTGACAGATAAAATAGATAGCTATTGTAGTAGACATTTGTTCTTTCAAAAGCTGTGGACTGTGCTTAGACGTCAAACGTGCAAAAAGTGTAAGGAATTTGCTTGGAATATGACTAAAGTAAAGGTCAGTATAGACAATAATGTTTCCAATGCATGCTTTATGTATCAAAATGCATGTTTTATTTCCCTGTTAATGGCTTATTTTAGAGAAGCTTTGATATTTCACATAAATATTTAAAGTTAGGTATCTTTTTTAACTGAAAAATAAGGGATATTAAAGTCCTTTCATCTATTCTAAAGTAACTTCAAAACCACCTTAAGGTGTACTTGAATTCTGGAAATATGAAAGACTAAGCGAGCTGGACCTGTTTAGCCTGGAGAAGACTGAGAGAGGACTCTCTTCAACATGTACAGATACCTGGAGGAGGATGTAAAGAGGATGAGGCCAAACTCTTGGTGGTGACCAGTGATAGGACAAGGGGTAATGGGTACAAATGGAAACACAGGAAGTTTCATCTGCATATGAGAAAGGGCTTCTTTACTGTTAGGGTGACAGAGATCTGGAACAGATCTGCCGAGAGAGACGGTGGAGCCTCCTTCCTTGGAAATCTTCAAAACCCGCCTGGATGCCACCCTGTACCATGTGCTCTAAGTGTCCCTGCTAAGGCAAGGGGTTGGACTAGATGATCTCTAGAGGTCCCTTCCAAACTCAACCATTCTGTGGTTCTGTGATCCTCTGAAGATAGAGCTAGGCTCAGTATAAAAGGCATTTATTGAAGCAGTGCAATCCCTGTAAATCTTTAGTCCTATCTTTAATTTAGTCCTGTAAATCTTTATTCTTTGTAATAGCACTGCTCCTTTGAAGAGCTTGTAAAACCAGACTCCTGGCTGTCACTTTTTTTTTTTTTTTTTTTTGTTCCAGAATCGACTCACACTTAAGGATGCTTGCTTGCAAGGCAACAGTTTTCAGTTTTATTCTCAGAAGGCCCAAAAGACCAGGAAGGCTCTGCTTCTCATTCAGTTCCCTTTCAAGTTGTTAGGATAATTCCCGCTTGCTCAAATAGCAGAGGGACAAATCCCAGGAGAGCCGCAACATCTTCTCATCATGGTGCTGGATTATGGGGGGAGCCTGGGGTCAGGTGGCGGGGCTGGGGAGAGCGCTTGCTGCCTCTTACCAGCATTCCTCCGTGACAGGCACTTCTTACAGGAACGCTGAGAATTTTTAAGTCGTTGAGTAAATTATTTATGGGAAATCATTTGCTATGTCTAGTCATTCCCTAAAACACTCATACGCGTGTCTCTAATGGGCTTATAAAGCTGTGATGAGGACAGCCATTGGAAAATGTCAACAGTGTATAACTAACAGGGCAAATGGTTTAGCCTGGCTGAAGATTGAGCTGCAATGTGTTTTTGGGGAACAGAGAAGTATAGAGAAGTAGAAGTATTTTTTTTTCTTTTGTTTGATATTGGGAACAAAAACTTCCAGGAGTAAAAAATGTCTTTTTTTTTCCAGTTTCTTTAATCCCACTTCCTGTTCGCCATAATAGAAGAAAAGGAGTGGGATGTTAAACCAAAATAAAAGCCACAAGGAAGCAAAATAGTGATTGGCTTTTTTGTTTTTAAATGAATCTGAGTTTTCTTCAGGAAAAAAAAAACAGTTGCATTTAGATTTTATTTTGGTGACTACTTCCCTTATCTTTCTTTGACTAGGAAGAAAGAGTTGAAATAAGATGGAAGGATTATTTACATACAGGCAAGGGTGAGATCCTTTCTGTGTGCCACTTCCTGCGGTTCTGTTTTCTAAATAAAGAAAAAGAAAACACGAGTGAAGCCACATGCTCGCGGTGCATAATTTTTGGAAAGGCAACAGCAATTTAAAAGTAAATTTCACACTAGCTCTTAGACTCATGTCAGATGCTGCCTGCTCGCTCTAGTTCATGAAGGCCATTTATATTCTAAATTTAAAAATAACCTGGTGCTGGCACATTCCATTAATAAATTAGGACTAGAATTTTATGTTTTCAAAGGATATGGTGAGATATAAATAGACTTGCTAAAAAAGGGCTGAAACTCTCTTGGAGTGCTTCTTTTTTTCACCTGCTACTTCAAGCTTTCATTTCACTGTCTCCCTGTTTCTAGCTGAAGGCCTCATCCTGAAATTCCTTGTGCATGCTGATAGCATTTTTGGAGTCACTTTCAACTTTGATGAAGACAACTATTGAACAAGGGCACCACTAAAGCTGGGCACCACCTCATTCAGTGATGGGAAGGTGTTGGCGAGGTCTCAGGAGGAATAATAATAAATTCCTTGCACAGTCATGGAGTCTAAATCCTCAGCTGGAACAGCTTTGCATGCTGGTGGCCCAAAGGGTATGCCTCTGCTATTCTTAACAGCATCTTTAATCAATGCAAACTCCCTTGCTTTTTGGACATGTGCCTACACCACAGTGAATATTTCATAACTGTGCTTTATATTTTTATGGGGAAAATAGTAGATATCTGGTCTTGACAGATGCCTGGGGAGCTTTTCTGAATGTAGAGGACAGTTTTTGATTGCATCCACTTTTGTCATGAAAACCAGAGATCCTAAGTTGGGACAAAAAGCTGAGTTCTCAAAAACAGAAACAACTCAAGTGTACCAAACCTAACTACTACTGCTACTACCCCAGAAGAAAAAAAAATATTTTCAATAATACACTTTATTTGGGCAATTTTAAATACTTCATTTGAATTTTGACCTTTAAAAACTAAATTATCAACATCAAATTTATTTTACTAAAGATATTCAAGTATTTCAAGAATTTTTTTCATCCATAATTTTAAAAATAAAGTCCAGAATTCTGACATTTCTAATGCTAAAAGCTATTAACAGATTTTTTTTTCCCACAAACAATCCATTTCCATAAAATGTTTTTGGTTGTTGAGGTTAATTTTCCCTCCTAGATAGTTCTGTTGTTTAAAAAGCACCCACTTGTGCCAGTTCATACCAGCTTCATGGAGATAAGTATGATTTCTCTGGGGCTTGCAGATCTGCAGGAATGTTGTGTACTCCTGAATGGTTGAACTAATGAGAGTTATAACGCCTTATTGTTCATCAGACTCATGAGTTCCTGTTCCCAGAAGTTCCCAAATTTTCCTCTAGAGACAGATTCATTCTGAAAAGTATCCAAATATGTTTCCAAACCCAAATACAAGAGATTAAATTCAGCACAGAAATATGGATAAAAGGATACCAACTACTCATGACTAATCAAATGTCTGAGGCTATGACAGTTCCTTCAGCGATCATTAGATCCCTCAGAAGTTCTTTAGCTATTTTCAAGAAAATAAGTCAGAGTGTCTAGGTTTGGTCCATTTGTCTCCAAACCCACTTGTTTTCCTTAATCTGAAATCATAAGGCTACTCTTAGTGATTAGGGTGGGATAGGGACTAAGGAGAGAGAATGAAAAAAGAGATTTCCAATTAAGTTCTTCAGACATCTTTTGGTTTGCACTTTCTGGGCAGTGCCAGAATCCCAGAAGAATTTCTAGCAAAATAGCAAAAGTCAGAAATAATTTATGTGAATAGAAAACTATGCTTCCAGTGAGTAATTTTGAAAGAAAAACAATATCCTGTTTTGGTTAATATAAATGCAAGCCTCCTTTCTCAAAGGAATTGAAAGCCTTTGTTCTACACGTGGCTGAAAGACCAAAGACCCATAGGGTTATCAATACTCTTTTCATGAAGTCATCGAGCAGTAGTATGTACGAGCAGCTCCATATGAATGAACATGATGAAATTCAGTGTGACAGCGAGGAAAGAGCCAACACTGTTTTTGTGCCATCTGACAGACATTAGCTTTCCCTTGAGTTTCCTCCACGTTATCTCCAGTTAGAATTTAATGAATATTAGCTATGTTAATGTTCTAACACTTTGGAAGACTGTCACCCGGTAGATCCCAGACTCATTTTTGCTCTTTCACAAAGAAGACTAGAGCTTCATTCAAAGGCCATTTCCCCTTTAAAAAGGGGACAGCCGAGGTATCAATTTTGTTATATGGTATATTTAGGAATCTAGGCAGCACAGCTCTTACATGATCCATTTATACAGCAGGTACACGTTTTCCATGTGAAAACATGGAGCTCTCTATGGAGGGGGTCAATAATTTAATTTAATAATAATTTAAAAGTGCTTATCCTGAAGCATTTCTATGTATCTATTTGTGAACCTAGAGTGTATATGGAGCTCTCTGAGTGCCTGACTTGCTAGGGTGTGTTTTCTGGGTACAGCAACATTGCAAGCTCTGCTAACTTCCTTGTAGTCACGCTTGTAATCATGAATCGAGTATTGGGTCTTAGTTATTCCTCCCTATTTTGATTTAATTGTGAGTTTCTGTTGAGCTGCCTGCACACTACTTATTTTACAGATATATGATTTGCTGCCACCAGATCTATATTCCAGTGGTACCTTGCTAAGCAATACTCAGGAAGTAGCTAATCAGTCACTCCAAAGGAGTCTCTGCTTAAATTTAGCTTGTAGCTCTTACGTCCTTAAATGCAGATTGTATCCCAGATGCTCAGTGTCTGGCTTTTGTTATTGCAGTTTATGCTATAAACAGCTTCTTTTTACTCTGTATGATGTCAAGAACGAAGTCGAAGGGCGTGAAAGGAAGGTACAAACTGCCTCTAGTGGCTTTGCATACAATCTGTTTGTCCTACATAAAACAAGCAAGCTGACCAAACCATATCTGGCTTCATAAAGCGATCTTTTTGTTCTCATCTGTGGCATCAAAAGGACAGGTTCAGTGATACAGCGCTCGACATGTGGATATATTAAACAGTGAGAATGGACAAACAATGGAATTTTCTTGTGTTTTCTTTGTAGTTAAAATGTAAGCTGAACGAGTGAATGTCTTCTTTATGGGAAGAAAAAAAGTCAGTTTAAATTCATATTTTGACCCATTCATATTTTGACCCATAAAATACACTTTTATGTAAGAACACTCCTATAATATGCTTTTTGAAATCCATCGCTTTGATAGAAAAACAGTTTTCTGAATTCAGACAGGTGTGCCTCCAACCTGTGGCAGCTAGCTGCATAAAAATAAAAAGAAGAAATGACACCAAAAATTCTTAGCGAAATAGGCCTTTTCAGCGTTATGAATTTTGACGGGAGTAAGGGCAGAGGAGAAGAGAACAGTATTTTTACTCAGTAGTAAATGGGGAAATCATTACCATTTTCTTCAACTCGAGAGCTGATTTGTAGGCACTTAATCCTCCAAAATTAGAAAAAGGTTAACTAGAAATAATCAGGCTATTTCTGGATCTACACTGACAAGGTATGTGGTATGCAAAAAAGAAATCAGTGAAAGCGGGACCTGCAGGTTGGTCAAGCCTTTGTTGTTGTTTCTTTCTTGTGGACAACAAACATGAAGATGAACAAATCAGAAGGACAAATTCACTGTTTCAAAATATTTCATAGTGAAAATAATGAGAATTTTTATTTTTATTATTTTTTATTTGAATTTGCCCCTCTTATGACTGAAATGCATTTTTTTTACATTATAAGACTTCAAAATTGCATATAAACCTATCAGTATAAGGCATACATTTCAAAATTAAAGGTATGGTGTCTCTTTAAGCCCTGCCTTGTGACTACTGAAGGGCAGTAGTCCTTCAGGCTCTCTTAAAAAAATAAATATGTAAATTGCAGGTGGAGGATGTATGAATTGCTGCTTCCTTACTGTATGTCATAGCCATAGCAGATGCCATGGACTGAAATGTGGTCTTTTTTAAGAAGATTTTATTATTTTTTTAATAATAACTTTTTTAAAAAATTAATAATGTTTTATTATTTTGTAAGAAAATTCAAAATGTAGACATCTTGTTATATGTATACGTGTGCATATAACTCATCCCTATATCTTGAACTGAAGAGTTCAGGACAGAAGGACTAAGTTTTCTGATGGGATGATACCATCAAATTAATGACAACAGCAAGAGTAATGTAACACTAGTGCTAATAGTAATACTGTAATGTAGAGTTAGTGGTGATGGAATTATCAGTTCTTGTAAAAATAATAATAGTAATAAGGACCATAATGCTTTAGTTTATTGTAGAAATGATGTTTTGATCAGTTATAACCTTATCAAGCCTACAGGAAATTTCTGGAGGTTACGCTCAGAAGTGATTGCATATAGCACTGTGTAAGTTAGGTAGGAATGCAGCTCTCTCCTCTTTCTAAAGGGAAGTGTATTAATGGGTTTTTAATAAAGTGAATTATTCAGTGCACTCGCCCTACACTCATTTTATGCAGTTACAGTTTGAGTCACTTCATGTAGGGCCATTTCCATTCCCTGCCAGACAGTGAGTATGCTGTATACCCTAAGTGTACAGGAAATGTGGACTATGTCACAAATCAGTCTGCTTTCCAGGTATCTGTAGGACATATTTCCCCTTCTACTCCTTAACCTGGCACCCTAAATGCCTTTCTGTCTCTTAGGGAAAATGGGCACAGACTTGCTTACTACAAAAGTGGATGCTAAATGGTGAGGAAGAGGAAATGGATTAATTTAATCCCTATTCATTGAAAATATACTATTTTAACTTTTCCAGAGCAGCTGTTTTGCCAGTTCTATGGTCACCAGCCTCTCTAAAAGTAAAATGTAAACAGCATAATGAAAATGTCATTAAGTGGAATACAGTCCAAAATGTACACAGCAGTTTATTCTGTTTTCTTAGTCTTTCTGACATTCTTATCCTCTACATGGTCCTCTTTATCCACTGCTCAGCGCATTCTACCATATATGTTTGCAGAGCAGAAGACCACATATCATGACTAAATGAACTAATTAAAACAATATTCTTAAGACATAAAATAAGGAAGAAGTGTGCACTACATGCAGCACTGTCATCACTGCTGGCATTTTGACTATCATGGTGTTTTTCCTTAATGCTTTGACTGCTGGGATGTTGTAAATACTCATGTATTTGGTTTTAAATGTTCACTCAGATTTAATTTTTAAAAAGCTGCTTCTTATTTTTCTGCTTGAGACTGAAAACAGAAAAGTGTGATGCAGAAGCACCTGGGAAGTTCAAAAACAGAAGATAAATATAACAGCTATACACAACAGAAATATAAAATATTTGGAGCTGTTAACTTAAAATGAATTTTGGGTCCCTAACCTATGAGTTTTCAGTTGATAAAACTGGATTTTGGTTGATATCCTAGCTTACACCTTTGTGACCTTCAGTATCTCACATCACTTCTCTGAACCTCAGAGATTTGTAAGAAGTGAATTATACTTCCCTGCTTCATAGAGGAATTGTGAAATTAAATTAAATGTGTACATACACTCTCTATAAAAATATGCGATGGACAGGTACTGCAGGGATGAGGGCTGTAGAAAAATCCAGATAGAGTCACAGCTCATGCAATTTTTTAAACCTGAAATTTTAAAACTTGTTCACATATTCTCCCACACATGTACAAAAAAAATGTATCACCTTTCCTCTGATGAACTTGTTTCTTTCTTTCCTTTGTTGCTCACTGGGCTCTGATTTCATATAGCATTCTTATATTTTTCCTGAGAAAATTGTTAAACAATCTAACCCAAAAATCCAACGCTAAGAAAAGGCTTATTTTTCATACTGTACATAAAAAATCATTTAATCTTTTCTATAGTATTTATGAAAAATCATTTCACTGTCTTTTCTTCAATAGATGTTTGTGGTGTCTTCCTTGTGGTAATTGTATGAGATATTTGTATAGAAGAACTCAACTGCTTTGCTAGTTGTTTGGAAAACTGGGAATTTTGTGTCTCTCACTTTAAGGGTATAGCAACAGCCAACATATGATTGTTCCCTCCTGCGTGTGCTTTAAATGCAACTGAACTACAGTAAAATGTTAATTTCTAATGTTTTAAAATGATTCACAAATGCTAGTTAAGGCACATAAACATTCCCAGCTCAAGTTAGGAAACTTTCCTCATTTCTGTCAGAGATGAGCTCAGGGTCTGGTGGAGCTGGATAAATCCAATCAATTAATCGTGCCCTGCCTCCTTGTAGCTTCTCTGCAATTCTGTTCCATTACTTTTGTTTGCACCGCTGATATCTTCCTAAATAATTAATTCCCACTCTCACTTATTGCAACGTATAGCTGCCCCTGTAAAAGCATTGCATGTTTTCTCCTCCCTTTCTTCTGGAGTGGTGGTGCCAGGCAGCCCCAGGATATAAAGGTTCAGCTATTAAAAAGTGGTCACTTTTCAATGAGGCCAAGTTCCCTTTTTAAATTTTCTCTCCATCCTCCTTTAACCCAACATGCCCTACCACCCTCTTTGACATCAGTGCTGCATCTGGAGGGGAGTGACACATACATCTCTTCCCTCTCCTAAACCTTTTAGGATGATGGGCTGCCCCCTTCCCTGTTTCTGTCTTCACTTAGAATTCTAAGGGCAAATTTGCTACCTGTGCCATTTTATTTCCCAGGGACTCGGTATGCATCCTCTGCCTCTACTAGGAGTTTTTTGGGAGGCAGACAGATTGCGATAGTTTTATTTTTTCTCCTGAAAATGAAATTAAAAGTAATAAAACACCACTGCCAGACACCACAGAGCGAATACTGTTTTTGCTTGCTAGTAACTCATTTTCTGGCACTGTCCATCAAGTCAGCAAGCAGGCTATGTACTTCTGTGAACAATATAGATTATTTCAAATGATATAGATTGTTTCAAATGTTCTTAAAATCTTGAAAGCTGCTACAGAAACCATATTATCTTTTTTTTTTTCTAATTTATTGCAAATCTGGCAGTAGAAACACCTGCATTGGAAGCCAGTTTATATATCTGATTGAAAAAATCAATTTCTGAAAAGTAACTGGGGGGCTAATAGTTTGTATAGTATAAATATGAAAGGAAAATATTTGTTAGGATGGGCTTAAGACAAACATTGTTTTAAAGACCATTTTTGCTGTTTAGGAGCTGTTTAGTAAACTTGTTTCCTTAGAAATGACACAAAGAAACAAATCAGGAGTGCAATCATTATATAAATTAAAGGATAAATCAGAGCTATAATCATGTGTACTCTGACCCTTTATTCAATTCATTTCCTTCTTTAATACGACTTTAACATTCTCCTAAAGGGTCATACCTCAATCTGATCTTGGAAGTCTGTGGTTATAGAACCCAAAATACAAACTTTAAAAGCAACACACAGTCTTCTGAAAGTAATGTGACTTGAGACGATGAGAGATGACAACATTTACTGTTTACCATAAAGTCCTTTACTTACAGGAAAATGCCGGTGTTGGTACAACCTCCACAGTCAATCAGCTCTGAATATATAAACCCTTATGCAGTTTTGCAGGATAACCCAAACTAAACTTTTTGTTATGACTCGTGGACTTTATTTGAAAGAATAAGATGATGGGATTTAAAAAATTTACCTAACAATAATGAGAAACTCTATGGTTAATGTTTTCTTTTTCTTAAAACTTTTAATTTGATCTTTTATATGAAATTCTACCAAACCTAATTCTCTCTGGGAGATGGCCATTTAAATTTGGCTGCAGCCTATATGAAATGTTTTGTGTGAGGTTTTGTTTTTTTCTTTCATTTTTAAATTAAGCTGAAGGCAATTTTAGATCCTATTATGTTACTGTACTTCTTTTCGGTTCTGGAATAAGAACGCATCTTTAGAGAAATATTTGAAGCTTTGTTATTTTATGTTCTCTGTGTGGAGAGAGCTTTATGGAAAGTCAAAAAATTAAATAAAACTGCAAATTAACCTAGGGACAACTAATACCTGAACTAAAGTTGTGTTACAATATTATTGCTGCATTCCCAGGCAGGTTATTCTCTGCCTGATGCAGATGAAAATTTTTAAAACAGTCTAACATGAGTGTGCTTAGCAACTTAGAAAATCTTGTTATTTTCTTATGTATTTAAAGTTTTCATACTTGATGTGAAACACCACTAGTCAAAATATCATTACCTAGTTATTTGTTCTCATGAAATAATCTATGTGACTTCAAAGGTCTGATGTTTTTTATGATTTATACTATCATTTATAAGCCCAGGTTCTGTATCAGAGCCTTTCAGGGATATAATTTAGTTTTAGATTGGCCTGGTGGTCACAGAAACTGTGAAAATACAACTTAGCATAGAAGTTGTATTAATTTGGAGTAATATGTGAGATTTATGTACTGGTCAGTGTTTCCCTAACTTTTGTAATGTTGTTGTAAGTGTAATTCAAATACCATTGCCTTATGTTTAATATTTTGTCCTAACTTCAATGATGAATATATATGTATATATATGTAAATTCAGGCAATTATACTTTCTTGCTATTTAAGCTAATTTTGTGTATGCATCACTTTGCTAACTTCATTGTAGTTCAGAATGTGTATTCGTATGTCCAAAATGCAACCAGGCTGTGGCTGCTATGGGAACAGTAATTATGTATTTCCTGGTCAAGGGTATATTCAAGTGCTAATGTTGTATTAGGCTACAATTCTGTGTGTAGTTTCCTTTGAAAATGAATAGCACAGATACATTTGTTTGAATTTGCAATCTCTTTTGAACCTGATAAAGTCAATGCTTGCTTCTCTACATCCTTTCCCCCTGTGCAGTAGCTATAAAAAAGGAATGATAAATTGCTCTTCTTCTCACTAGGTAGTGTTTTCTATTCACTCTGCACAGGTGTAAATGACTACGTGGGGAGAAAGACAGTGATGAAGCAGGACCTGAGCTTCTTAAAATAGAAACTTATTGTTTTCTGGTAGTTACAGTGCAATTAGGCTAAATTGCCCTACTTCTTTCAAAATAAGATCTCAGCAGTTGAATGTACACTTCCATATATTCTGCTGTCTTGCAGAAATTAGGGAATTAAACACTGTTGCTCCATTCTGTCAATTAAACATACCTTTGGGTGTATCTGCAAGCGTTGTCTGGATGAAATTCAGAGATTACATCCGAAATCGGATCCCAAGTCCATGAAAGGAAACACAACTATGCGTGTTTCCCTAAGTAACCAGGTGGGGTGATCAGAAAGCTGTATACAGAGTATATTTAAAAACATTTGGTAAGGATCATCACTGACCCTGTGTGTGCATGTATAAATAGATCGATTGATGAATAGATAGATAGATAGACAGATATAAACATGTAATTGAATGAAGATACGAAATTGAGACTGAAAATTTGTCATCCTTTTTCAATCTAGTGAATCTAGTGAATACAGCAATGGAAACGTCTTTAACCTGTGGAAGAGCTCATTCTAACTTGTGGTACTTTAAATTGTATATACAGTCTCCCTTCAAACGCTTAAATTTGAACTTGGACCAAAGCAAAATATTGTCAAGTATAAGGAAGAAGAAGGAACATTTTAGTAAAGCTGCAACCTCCTAAGAAACAGATTTCTGGGTGAAAGGTGTAGCTCAAAAGCAAAGTAGCACAGAAATTCCTACAAGAAAGCTCAGCTGCCCTCTCCTGAGCTTATTGCTCTTTATTACGTTCTCCTGTTTGGACATCAAATGCAAAGTCCTTTCTTCCTTCTTTTCCTTCCTCCTTTCCCATGTTTTCTGAGGTGATTTCTCCGACTACTTTGAAAGGATTGTATTTCCCCTCCCCGTGGAGATCAGGGCTGTGGTGTTCAAGGCTGATTCTGAATGAAAAGTGCACTGTGACTTGTCTGGTTGGGCGAGGCGTAAGGGACACCGAGGTGGGAAAGCCTGCTCTGTACCAGACCAAAGGTCTTTCGCACAGCCCAGTAACTAGATGTTTGAGCGTATAAGTCCCTGAACTCAAAACCTCCTCTATTTGCTGAGCCATGTTATTCCACAATAATTACAATGTCAGCTGTGTTGATTGTCTGTACTGGGGCTGCTCCTGTGTGTCCTTCCTGGCTTTGATCCAGAAAGATGCCTTGGCTTCATTAGCCATTCAGGCTTCATTTTGTAATGAAAACAGAGAGTCCCGAAGGAGTACCCAAATTGCTGCTGGACCCCAAACGGCAGCCCTGTGCTGCTCAGCCCCGCCGGGGCTCTGTGGTAAATCCCTCATGGGAGCCCATATGCCAGGCGTGGACTCGGCAGCAGCTGCTGGGCTGCCTGTCCTGGGCACCCGGTGGCAACATCAGGGAGAGGGACCGGCACTGCCCCGCGGGGATGGCTTTTGTTTCCCCTAACACAGCCCTGCCAAGCTCCTCTATAGCTTCATCACCTGTGCGGGCAACCTGCTCTCTAGTGCGCGTTGTGAAGGTTCTGCAGGAGGACTGTATTGCTTGTGAAATCCTGTTTTACAAATGCCTTTTTAGAGAGCAAAGGGGGCTTGCCTCGAGAAGATTCACATTTACGGAAGTCCGGATGTGGCTCATGTTGAGTTTGCAGCTTCACAGGAGCTTTGAATAGCTCCACTTGATTTTGTTTTAGCAAAGATTTCACCTAATTGGGTCAGCCGCTAGATCTGTAATTGCCCCAATTGAGTGGTCATAACATGTCGTGTAGATAATAAGAGGGATAACATTGTCCTGAACAAAAATATGAGGGTAGAAATACTCCTATGCATTTAATCTGTCATTATCCTTTTCTTATTTTCTTCTTTATTTGGACACATGGCATTAAAAGACTAGAGAGCAGAATTTCATCACCTAGTGAAAGCATCAGTTTTCATTGTCCAGCTGCATCCTCAGTATATGTAATTCAATAATGCCTTGATCAAGCAGCTGTCCTGGGCACTCGTTATTACTGTGCAATATCTTCTCCTCGTTAGATCTTTCAGTAGAATCACCATCTAAATGAAGGATAACATAATTAAATGGGGTGTTGGGTAGTATCAGAGGCAAAGAGTTTCTTTTCTGAGGAGGGAGATACTCCACTGGAGCTGTGTTTTATCATGGAAACCAATAGGTTATAACTTTATTCCAGGACATTAAGCAAGTAAAGTGCCTATTAAAAAGAGTCTTCTAATATTAAGAAAGTGTGTATGTTTGTATCCAACAGCTCAGCATCCTTTTTCCTTTGCTTGTTTGGAAAGAGGGGCTTATGCATTGAATAAATAAACAAAAAATCCTCCAGATGTCTCTAGAGCAAATAGGCTGAACTGTTGTTGTTATCTCCAAACAACACTACAGAGGCCAGGGTTTCTACCCTAACATATTGCAGGTATGCATAAAAATCTAATAACTAAAAAGAATGAAAGAAATGGCAGTGATTTAATTAGAGCAAAAATGCACTATTTATTCACAGAGAGACCTTGACCCACTACTATGATTTCCTATTAAAATCTTCAAACCTTGGTCCTCTTGAGGACTCCTGGAGCGTTCAGTAGCCTCACTTCTGCTGGCAGTCTCTTAGGAATGGTGCTGCCCCTTTGACTTGGATGTGAATTAAAGAGGAGATTTTCCCCAAGAAAGGCTTCATATTTTCCTTAAAACATCAAGCTATTCATTATGGTGAATGCACTTTAATTCAATCTGTTGGAAAATACCACTGTTTATTGGTACATTTGTAATGCCTTGGTACTTCTAAATATACTCTCTATGAAAAATGGAGTTGCATTTCCAGACTGTAGAACCAGTAACTAGCTGGTGATATTCTAAAGCACTGTGAAAAAAAAAAGAATGTCGGTGGTGGAAAGTGTTTGATTGCAAATGTGCAAGGCAGCTGTGCTTTATCCTTAATGATAAGGCTCTGTCTAGGAGAGAAATAATAATGGAATGTGGCAACTGAATTAAAATCAAAAAATACTAAAACACTCAGCAGGTATTTCATTGTCCAATTATTATGTCTAATATTATATAATATATATGATATATATTATAATATAATGTCTCTGAACTAAGGAGCCTGCACACCAGGCTAAGTACTACGATTCTTGATGTTCTCTCTTTTCCCTCAGAAACGTCTTGGCCTACATAATGACCTGTCTTCAAAAAGAAGGGTAATTGGTATTGTTGTGTCCAACCTTGGTTTGCAGTGATGGATAATCTAGTAACTGGGACATTCTCCTGGGAAATGGAAACTGTAGGATACATATGCCTCCAATCTAGGAATTCATTGAATCTAGATCTCCAATTTCCTGGAAAAATGATCTATCAACTAGACTATGGTATTAAAAAAAACATCCTCAAGTCCTGACATTCCCACCACCACTAATGTTTTAATAGAAGGACATGTCATTCCAGAAAATAAAGGTGTAGCTATTAACAGGGCTGAGAGCTTAAAGCAGAGAAACACAGTCTGAAAAATAACTTTTGCTACATTTTCAACAGGAATAACAGTCAGCCCCCAGAATATTTAAACAAGAATTGTAGTGGATTTCCCATTAATTGAAACTTTAAAATTGTCATTGCATGTTTTTTACAAAAACATGCTCCAGGTCAATCACAGCTATTGAGATTTGAAGTAATAATTAATTCAGGGGAGTCTCATGACCTGTCAGATGAGATGATCACAATGGTCACTTCTGGTTTTCAAATCTATGGAGTTCCTGGATTCTGTGCTGTGAATGCCAATGAGACTGCCAATTAGTGTGTCTATTTTTTTTTTGATGTGAACACATGTTCTCTGGGAGCTAGGCTGAGACTACCAAATTAATTTTTAAGTCATTAAAATGGTTCATTCCCTGAATAATGATTGTCACAAAGCATAACAGAATGTAAAAGAGAAAGCATCTATTTTGAAGCAAAAAAGTAAGAATAAAGAAATAATATTACACAGCTTTTTTACCATCTCATTCTTCCCCATCACTGAATGCCATCTGTAAAGCACCTAATTTAATCTTCCATTTCATTGTTACATTTTATTCCTTAGAGTAGAAAGAACATTACTAAAGCAGTGCTTGATGGGGAGGGTTTTAATGCCAAAGCCGAGGACTAAATTTCTAAGTAGTGGCAGATCCCTGATCTCTTGGGAGAAAGGATGTCTATTCAAAAGGCAAAGTCAAGTATGAATAGTTAATCATCTGTAGTCTTGATTTTTTTGGTCATTTTAAATGCATGGTATGTTCTTGCTTTCACTAAAATTCATGGACCCATGATTGTTTATAAATTAATGGCAAGTCTGTCATTTAAATAACAAGGCATGAAATACAACTATATGTTTGTATTTAAAGGAGATGAAAAGTGGAAATAGGCTTCCATTAACTGGAGACTTTACATATTAATTAGCATGACTGTTTAGAAATGTATTTGGTGACAATATGTCTCCAGTGAGGCAAGCATGACTTGTTAGCAAGCAGTGAAGGTAGCATCAGGTGCAGCACAGGAATATCAGCTTTCTCTGTACATTTGCTTTTACTTTAGATATACCAGAGAATGCTGGTCTATTTGGTACCGGGAGTGGTTCCTAGCAGAGTTTCCACCACTGTGGAGTGCAGTGCACTTTCTTGTAAAACTTCCTGAGATGCTAAGGTGAAAGGTCTATCATATGCAAATATGAAATAAAGTTAATATTGCTTTTTTTTTTTCAGTTGCAAGGTAGGAGTCTTATTACAAAATCTGATTTTATAATCCTTTCTTTTATTGTTGATTCTCTTTGATTCTTTCTGTTTCTGGATTTAATATGCTATATATAGCAGAAAGAACAGGGTGATTGTTTTTAGTAGGAAGACCATTTTAAAAAAGAATGTGGGTTTTCTGGTTTTGGCCGCAGTCTGTACTCTCACATGGCACCTTGCAGACTTTTTCTGTTTATTTGTAAATATGTACTGTCCCCTAAGACTCAGTCTCCATAATACAATCACTCCTCACAAAGTCTATTGTTATTGTGTAACAAAAGAAACAAGGAACACTTACTATTGTCTTGTCTTGCAGTTGGGGAACTTCAGCAGACAATCCACTGCTCCTCAATCAAAGTCTCTTGCAGTCTAGTGTATTAAAATGGAATTTGCAGTTACTGAGTAAGAAAAGCATTCCTGTTATTTTTAAAATTATATGCCCCCCTTAGAACACTGGAACCATTCACTTTCATTTTATTTTGAAGTGGTTTCTGAGGGACATCGGGGAATGAGAGAGCTATTTACCAAAATCTGAACTGAGAGTAGGGAAGAAAAACACCATGATTCCAGTCACAGGAGTTTCAAATATACCATCAGCAGCTTCTCTTTGCTCTGTCCTGCACCCTAAAAGTGTCTGGGAGGAGTAGGCCAGCTCTCTGGACACTGCTGGACTGCCCCTTAGTAAAAACCTCTGTTACCCTACAGCTGTAGAGCAACTGTAAGCTATTGATCTCACTTCAGGGGTGGACTATCTAAACCAAAGTTTCTTGGTAATTTTCCCTAGGCTACCAGAAATGTCTTGAAAGTGAAAAAAATGGAATTACATTGTACACCGTTACTGCAAGGTGTTTCATTTTCAATCGAATTTAAAAAGAAATCATTTAAAAGTCCACTTATTACTTGTATTATCCATAACTGCATTTTCTTGCTCACATGATGGGAGAATAGTGCAGAGGAATTTTGCTTTGTTTTCATGATGTATTTGCTGATGACTTTTTTGTATCTTTTAAAGCACTAGTGGTCCATGGACTGACTTAGAAGCATTTATTAAGATGATTATGATTTGTTTTCATTCAAGAAGCATGCAAGTCACTAATCAATGAATAAAAAATTGGAAGGCTCTGCTGACTAGATCTTTTGTTTCACTTGAAGTAGCGGCTAATCCACTGCCAGTTCATATAGCTACACAAGAATGTTGTTTATTCAGGGGAGTCATTAGGTGTTAGAGAAATTAATTGTTCCTTCTCCCTTTTTTTCTAGACTAATGATGACAGGAAAAAAAGAAAAGGCTAAAGTATCTTTGTTGCAATCAACAGAGCATCCTTAGGAACAGACTTGGCACTGCCAGTTAAGATCGGCTCCTGGAATTTTTACGGACATTTTTTCTTGCATTACCATGTCATTTGCTATGTAAGTTTTCTTACATTCCTGTCTGAAATGGAGAAGTGGGCCTTACTGGGGATCTTAGTTCCCACTATAGACAATAAGATGTGATCATAGGGTCAGTTAGTTTTCTACCAGGATGATCTCATATATATGGGCAATTTTTGATCAATCATCTATTCACTGGTAACCTGTTTTTTAACAATTGAACTTTTGTTTTGGTTGTTGTTGTTTTTTCTGATGTTTGTTTTCTTTTGTACAATGCTGTGTTGTTCTGTATGCCTCTCTGCAATCTTAAAACTTTTGTACTATATGAAAGTGTTTTGGGGATTACATCTATCATTCCACTTGCTCATCTACCTCAAAATGATCCAGCATAGGTACCATTGTGCCTGGCCTCATTTTCCAAGATGTGAAATCCCTTATTGACCTATAGATTTTAATTTTTCATAGAAACATAGAATAATTTATGTTAGACAGGTCCTCTTCGGGTCTTCTGGTCCAACTTTCTGCTGAAAGTGAGGAAAACATCAAATTCAGGTCAAGTTGCTCAGGGCCTTGTCTGGAACAATCACGAAAAACTCAAGGATGGAAACTCCACAGATTCTCTGGCCAGCTTGCTCCAGTGCTTGACCACTCTTGTGAAAACTTTGTCCACTTGAAGTTTTCCTTGTCACAGCTTGTTACTGTTACTTCTTGCTCTTTCACTGTACACTTCTGAGAAGAGACTAGCTCTGTTTGCTTCATGTTATGGCAAATTGGAGGCTGATATGTTGCATGAGTGCTTTACTTTTTGCTGTTTCTCACTTAAAGTTGACACCTATATTGCTGTCTTTGCCTTTTTCTTTTTCTTTGCAGTGATTTCCTTGGTAAGAAACTACAGAAAGAACACACGTAAGACTCCTAATTTGCTTTCAAGATTACCTTCATGTGTTTTATGGATTTCACTAATTTATTATGAAATAATTTTCACATAATTTAAAGTATATTCATCAAAAATAAATGAACATAGTGGATTTTATGATGCATTAGCATGTTGTCTTTTTCTTGTTCACTTAGCAATTTGCAAAACGTAGTAATTCCCAAAAGTCCTTCTAGTTTTCATTAGTTCAAATTAGCAAGGTAAGACTGGTGCATTATTTGTTTGTTAAAATATTCAAAGTCTAAATCGACCATTACCTTTACCTAGACGTCTCCAAAGTGCTTTATGATTAAACATACTAACAAAACAACAACAGAAGTAGCTTAATGGTATAGGTTACCAAAGATATGACACAGAAAAAATGGACAGACAAGATGAAGGAAACTTTGATAGTGGAATAGATTATAATAAAATATTAGGGGAAAAATCACTGAAATAGCTCCTTTTCCCCAAGAACAATGTATTACTGGGAACTTTGTCTAACACATGGACATTTTGTAGTGAACATGTGTTGATATATTTCACACATTTTATAGGAAAAAAATTACATCAATCTGCTTTATATATGTGCATGTATACTTATGCATGCATATAGGTGCATGCACGCACACTTCCATAGCTGTAGGAGTGTGTGTTCAAATGTATATAAAAAGTTTCCAGTATTGTCGGAGATTCACTTGTACATGGGTTCTGAGACACTTGGTATCAGTGAAAAGAATTATGAAAACTCCCTTCTCTTGCACTCTTAGAGCAGAAGTGGTTTGACTGAAGAGCACTTTAAGAGGTGGTTTTATTAATGTTTTCCTGGAGTGGTGTTTGGTCTGTTTTCGAAGAATGGTTTTATTTTCTGTGTGGATCCCCCATCTCCATTTTAGCTGTTATTATTCTAGGTGGAGAACAGAACAATTGTACTTCCTTTCTCTTCCTTCGGGGAAACATTTTAGGGTCTGAATTCCAATTCTGTAATAATCTAAATCCTTGAGATAACTTATGACAGTCTGGTTTCAAATCTACATTTTGCAATATGAATTGTTCGGCTGCAACATCAGAGCTGGTGGCTTAAATTAGACTTACATAAGAAAAGAAAAAAACGCAAAGTAGGAAGATCTCTCTGGTAGTTAAAACTAGAAAGTCACCGAGCCCTACTTTGACCCTGTTTTTTGTAAGTCATTAGCAATGGACTAAATATTTGCCCTGCAAGACCTGTCTGTAGAATGCTAATAATTCTGTCCCCCTCTAGTCGTCTCTAGAGACAGCAGACTCTTCTAGGCAAGCGTTGTGTGTTTTACCACTTGCTAAAATACAGGCCCCACTCAAATACAAATTGAAGTAATAATTAGGGAGGACAATGCATTTCCTGCCTGTTTCTGGTGCACACAAATCCGCACATCTGAATACAGTTGGACTACTCGAGGGATTATTTTTCTACTCAGAAGCAGCAAAAGCTGCCCTAAGCAGAGAAGACAATACATTTCTGATTCAGAGATCTCTGTCAGGGTGCAGTAGGCTAATTTAATAGTACCCACCTCCAGGACATTAGTTTTAATCTAGGATGCATAAAAAAGATGTGCTGATGACAAATAAGTGTTTATAACAGTATTTACAGCCCCCAAGTAAATATGAGTATCTAAAATCAGCAAATAAATACATGCCATAAACCCACTTTCTCACACACATCAATAAAACGCAGAAGTTTTAGGTTCCACAAGCAGTCCTGGCTCATAAGATAGCCACTTGTAGCTTGAAATAAAATTACAGCAACATTATAGGTGAATCATTAGCTTCAGATGACAGAAATATTCCAGTTGCTGTATTTGCGATATTCTATCACAGCACTGGCTTGTAATGCGCTCAGAAGCCTCCAATTACCCTGACCTCTCCTTACCCCCACTCCAACCCCAACGTGACAGCATAACCTGATAAAAGCTAATTTGGGTTTATCTTTTGCATCTGTGTCTTCTCAGTGGCGCTGGCAGCAATGTACTCGCACGCATTGCTGATGTGTCTTGGCTCAGCAGTCTTTACCTGGAGAATACCATGGTCCACCATCTCTCCCTGATTGAGGGAGCACCACTGTGACCTCCAGGCTCTCATAGCATGTTCCAGTACCCTTCCTGTCCTTCCTGTTTTCTTGCACACTCTAACTGTTTGCAAATGCAAGAGCTACTTAACAGGACTTAGATGCAAAGGATGGGGACAGAAAAGCTAGTAGGAAAGTCTCATGGTGCTCATAGTCTCTTGGGATGGTGCGGTTTCAGATTTTTTGTGTTGCATGCCATATTATCTGCAATTGCTAAGGTATCTTTCAGTGATGGCCTCATCACTGTGAGGTGGATAGGGGAGAGTGGAAACTCCCTGTGAATGATCTGAATGTGTCCCTGCTTTCTTTAAAGCAAATTTTCAATATTCCTGTTGGCTGTCACAGATAAAGAGACAGATAGACTAACTAGAATGCCATTCAGATCTTGCATTATTTTGTCCTCTGAGACTCCTTCTGTAATAAGAACAATTGATTTCTGTTACAGCGTGGCCAGGCAAGCCAGTAGCAACGTGCTTACGATTCTCTCCCCTGGCTACAGCTCTTCAGAAATGAATAACCAGCCCAAATATACTCTTTTTGCTCCATTGTGGGGAGACTAAATTCAGGTGAGGGTAAGATTTTTCTGCTTTGGGATGAGGGAGTGTAGTATATGTAATAGAGACAAATATTGCAAATTGCAAAAATTGCAAATTTGACTCTATTGTAATAGAGACAAAATATGAGCAAAGGTTTTCTAGCTTCTATGATCCTAGAGAGCCTTTGCAAATGCTGTTTATGATTAATTTTACAAGAGGAATAGTTTTTGTTGTTTCTTACATAGCATAGTTCTTCGTCTTTGGTAGCCGAGCTGGATGAAGTGACAAGTCTGAGGCCTCTGAGGCTTCTCAAGTAGAAGGACTAGGAGGTCCTCCATTGCAGTTTCCCCCAGGATTGCCAGGGATCTCCCCTTTGGGAGCGTGCACAGATGCATGCTGAGAGGGCTAGCTTTCACAAAGTAACGTAAAGCAGGAGTGTGGAAATCCCTAAATGCGCTTGGGTCAGCAGGGCAAACGTCAGAAGGAGAATGCCTTAGAGAACACTCATTAAGTGAAGACATCTCTCCCGTACCAAACTGATTTAAAAATTGTTTAACAAAGAAAACAAAGCTGAGATAATTTGATCAGTGGGCAAAAGGTCCCACCCATCCCTAGTGGGGAAAATGATCTCTAATTATCTTTCTTTCATGTTGTACATGAATCCAGTGGTCTAAATTTAGCTGCTAATGGACCACATTTGACTGCTCAGATGAGCAAATTTCTTGAGAGATCTGTAGGAGTAGAATGAATGTATCCTGCTGGTCAAAATCCAGATTTCCTTTGGCATTTAATCTTGGAGATACTGCTTGGTACTTAGATCTGCACTTAGAAAAAAAATGAGGAGAGGAGCTGTTTTGTAAGGTGTGATAGCCCTTATGCTTGTTGTTAAACAGCTTGGGATTGCTGAATAGCTGGATAGCTTTCAAAAATAAAGAAAAGGTTTCAGATTGAGAGGGTTTTTATGCCTTCTTATGAAGGCATAAAGTTTTTTTATAAAAACTTTCCTTATTCCTACGGAAGCCAACGGTTATTTCCTTTGGAGTGGGTTTAGGTCCTTTGTATTTGCAAAACTCAGATGCACTTTCAGCCCAGAACAGACAGGCAAACAATTCAATAATTGTCCACAGTATGAAGAGAGCACTGAAGTCAAAATAGCGCTTTCAGTATATAATGGGAGTTCTGTAGTACTGCCACACACGACTCTCTCTGCTCAAATGCAATGAACTCAACAAGACTGTAGTGCTTTAGGAAATTAGATCAATTTGTAAAACTTGCTGTGAAAGTACTTATCAAAATTTTAGAAATTATTTACTGCTTTGAATTCTGTAGAGCTTATTTACTGTCTCAACAAGGAAAGGAGAGGATCTATTTCCCTGTAAAATGACTATTACTCTTTCTAAGAAGGCTTATAGCTCTGGTGCAGTGCAAGGCTATCTGCCTTTTACAGCATCAAGTTTTTGTCTTATGATGTAACCTTTGTTCATGTGGGTAATCCTTCTCAGAAGAATATTTGTGTTTCATTAAGTAGGACTAGATGAGAAGGGAAGTAATTAGGAGTGACATTTTGATGGGACAGACTTCCTGCCATCACGCAGGTGGGAATGGATTGAAAAGCACCCCACAAGGGAGAGGTCCAGGGCCCCGATAGCTGAGCTGAAAAAGCCTGTGGTAATCATCTTGGGAAGGGAAGAAGTTGAGGGAAATTTTATGCTCCTCGTTAAAACATAGAAATTCCTTCATGTGGAAGACTGATCTTCTGTTTTGCCTGGGAAGTGGTAGATAGCTGTGAATCGCTGGTAAGAAGGAAGGGGATGCACTGGTAGCCTGGTTGGTTTGGTAGATGTTAGATGTTTGCACTTTCTCTTTGCACTTTCTCTTTAAACAAATTGAAATACTGTGGAAGAGGACTGACAACCTCTGCAGGCAAAGCAGGGATTACATACCCAAATGCCTTGGGCAGGGATTAACTCCAAGATGCTGCTGGATTGCCACCAAAGGTACCATCCTAAGTGGGCCTTTGTTGTGTTACCTAGGCAATTCTCTGGCTTTCTAATCATGTCCTCTTTAAGGGCATTTGCCTTTTAATACAAAGAATTTTCACAAAGAATAGATTGAGATTTCTCTGTCAGGAAATGAATTATGTTTTGATGCGAAAAATTACATTTTACTTTTTCTGGTCTTTTGTTTTAGGACTTATTTCTCAAATATTTCATATGTTGAAGCACTAGATCAAAAGCAGATTTGTATAAGTCAAATTGACTTTTCTTATGATCATATTCTCTTACAATCTCCCCTGTGTTTTCATATGTATCCTTTTCAAAACATTTAAGTCTGTTTTTGAATCTTGTATATTTTATTGGATGGAAAATGGAGATTACTAATGATCATGGATACCTCCAGAAAAACATAATAAATATTTTTCTTAATGCCAGGACTGTTCTGTAGACCTATCATCTCACTGTTTCATCACAGGGGAGCGTGTGAATGAAAACACTAGAACTACATTTGATGCTGTAAACAACAGGCAATTAGTCAGAAAAGCTGGGGAACTCTTGAAAAGCAAAGTGTTTTCATTCACACGCTCCCCTGTGATGAAACAGTGAAATGTCTGTCATCAGAGGGAATTATGGCTACACCTGGGTAATCAGCAGCAGAAGAGACAGATGAAATTCTGAGAAGCAAAGATGTTACTTCTTGTATCAATATGCCAAAACTGAAGAAAGATGAAACAGAGGCCATTTGGCAAAGCTCCCTCTAACCCAAGTGCTTTTCAAAGTTTTCTGTGAGCATTCAGCTGTTCCAGAACAGGTGCATTCATTTCATAAAAGCTTTATTGAATTTGAGTCAGATTTTTAACAAATCTGATGATTGTCAGCTCTTCAGAGATTCCCTGAAGTGGATTTTGTTCCCCTAAGTCGAGACTTTATTTCCCAAAGACTTCTTAATCAATGTTTCACTTCAATTTTTTTTTGAATAATTTGCAGCTTGCTGTAGGGTACCTTGAGTAAACAAACAAAACTGTAATGAATATTCCGTTAATTCCAATTTTCATATCATATGATTAGATGGAAAGTTAATAAACTGACAAGATTAAGAATTAGTTGATGACTATATTCTATTTCCACAGTGAACAAAAATAGAGAGGGATAACTTCTTAATTCTTCAATCTCCTGTCTGCCTGGTTTACCTCTACTCTGTGTTGTGTATATGTCATTGCCTTGCCTTACTTTGCCTAGTCCTAAACTCCTTTATGCCTTTTACACCTTTCACCTCTCCACTCACTCTTCTGTTAGTACCATCAAATTCCAGCTCTCCAGATACTATGTGTTGATCAATGCTGTCCTTTTTCCAAGACTGTCTTCTATAGCGGTACCTTTGTGCCTGAGTAGTGTGGGCTTTCTTCCTTTTTTGCAGGCTTGATGCTGTTGGTTTGAGAATGGGAACTGCATCTGGATGAGTCTTCAGACTCTACCAATGCTCCATTGTCTGATGTCATCTGCAAATACCTCTCTGCATCCTGTCTAGCTAACTTTCTTTCCCTCCATCCAATGATAACTGTGAAGCTACTATGTGCTGCATACACAAATTGTATAAGCATGAACAGGAGGGCTCCTGCAAGGAGTTGATGGGGTGCATGCTGTCCTTGGGACAGGGATTCTCCTTGCTGTTGCCCTCTCACTAGTGGCAGCAGCCTGCACGCTGACCTGCAGCTTTACACAACTTCTTGAGGTGGCTCCTACTTATTCAAATCACAAAGCATTTTGCGGCAGCATTAAATGGAGAAAATGCTTGATGAGAGACACGATGACTTGGAGCAATGATGTTTGCATTTGGTATTTAAAGGCTTGTCTTCTTATGTTCAGGAACCAGTTTAAACTCTGTCTTCCTGATAGCAGTGATTTGTGTGTGGAATATTTTAAGATAAAGTATCTTGGACTATTGGGAGTCCTTAAAATAATAGCAGTTTTTTGTTCTATGTTGCAAGCCTCCATGTTAAAATAATAATCATAATAGTTTGTATTAACCTGAGTCTTTGCAAATTATCTTAGCAGAGATGGAATCAAAGCTACTTCCTCTTTAGCCAACTTGAGCTTTTGCAAGGAAGCCTTCTTACCTCTGCATTTATATATGCTCTCAGGTGACAGAATTGCCTCCAGAAGCAGCTGAATATCTTGTATCAATACAGAGTTGTCAACTGCCCACATACTTTTATGGTGTGTCTGACTTCTCTCTCTGTACATAAATCACTATAAATCACTGAATATGCCAATGGACAGTTAGAAGTATGTGTTATTTTGCAGGCAGAATTGGCACAAATATGGAGAAGTCAAACAAGCACAGAAAGGTTCTCCATCCATTTACTTTTAAACATATGAGATATACAGGAAATTTTCTGAATGGAATTATAGTCCAATGGAGAGGTATGAGGCATGATCCACATGAGGCATCAATGTAATTTTTACTGGCAGGAGAAGAATTTGATCACTAAGTGACATGCCAGCCATATGACAGCACTTAAACCATTGCTGTCAATCAGCTGCTATGTGTCAGTACCTTTATATATCCTTTCAGGTCATATATCCATTTACATTATCATCATCTGAAAAAGAAAACAGCATTGCTGAAAATAAAAGCCCATGCCAGCAACCAAGTGACAGGAAAACAAAAGATATTTTATACTGTAGCATAAACATGACACAGTAGGGGTTTCTGATATCATTTACAGGAGAAGCCAGTTAGGCCCTGAAATGCTGGAAAGGTGTTCTGAAATTTAGATTGGATACAATAAGAAACACGAGAAATGGATGTGGACTAGAACTTGAGGCATCACTGCTTTGCTGTTCTAGCTTACACAGTCTAATATCCTCATCCATAGAGATATCCTTCCAAGCCATTTGCTTGATTTTCAACCACAGCCCCAATCCAGCAAAGCACTTAAACATATGCATAATTTTAAGAACGTATTGTTAAGGGATTAGAAAGCAATTACAGCTTGTCAGACCTGCTCAGACATGGTTAAATCCCTTTTCTTCATCATAGTCTTCTAAAAATATCTGCATCTAAACAGGGGAAAGCTTCACAACTGCTAGATCCTCATTTTGTTCCTTGGTGAGACCTGGCTAGGCACCAATCCCTATCCCCCACAAGCATTTCTTTCCTCAGCAAGGACACCTAGATGTAAAGATCAGATGGCAGCCACAGCACACTTAGAATATTCATGACACCAGAGCCTTTAAGAAGTGCACTTGAGCATGGTCAGACCTTTGGGCAGTACTGATTAAAAAATAATACTTCCAGAAATATATTAGCTGATTCTTCTTTTCCTTCTCTTCCTCAAGAAAATGTAAAGATTCTATTTACATATGATGGATAATACTTAATGATATATCTTGAAAGACAGCATTAGGTGACGATGTTGACTTTTTGACTTTTTTGTTTGTGTTGAGAAGCGCAACCGGGACAAGGCAACAACCTATTTGAAATGATCTCCCTCTCTAATTTTTTTTCCAGATATTTCTTAGATTTGTCACACTGAATTCATGAACGCAGAGTTTAATTTTTTTTTCTTGCCTGGTCTGCAGATGTGTTTTGTATTAAAACAAACAAACAAACAAACTTTGAAATCTCATTCTTGTATGCTCTGTGAGTGTGTTGCTACACATTGCTCCTTGAGAAGGTGAGGGTGCTGGTACACACATAAGTATCTGTGGAACAAACTGAAGATGTGATTGATATTCTTGAGTGGCTTTATGAATTACTTCTTAAAATGTTAGTCAAAGGCTTCAGCAGTTCCAGCCTTCATTCACACAGGAGTTAGGTAGCTAAAATTGCCTACCAATGGGTCACCAAGTAGCTGGAGAATGCTGTGGCCTCAGTTATTAGTTTATGGTCTAAAAAATATAGTAAATGAACTGCACAAACCCATGCACAACCCCTACTGAACAACCAATTGAATTGTAGGAATGAAGCTGGTTGTTACAAATGAGGGAAGGTCCTTTGACTCACTCAGGCTCATGAGTCTTATTTAGTATCGCCCCCACAGAGCACTGAGCAGATAGATGCAGAGTTTCGCAACCAGAATTCAATTCCCCAGACCACACCTCACAACTCAGTTTATCCTCTGCAAGTTTCCTCAGAAAACAAAGCAGGGAAAAATGCAACAGAAGCTTTCTATTTTAAAGACTTATTTCTCAGCCACATATACTCTCTTAAGGTTTGCATACATTGCTTTGATGCTGACAATGGTGACGTGAGGTTTTTTATTGTAGTTAGAAGCACAAACAGAATATTTAGGAAATGCTCACAGGATGCTGCATGAAGAACTAATTATATATTTAATCATGTTGAAAATTTGATATATGTTAAAATTTTTATGTATTCTTAGGTGAAGCATCACCAACCAGCTGGCTACTTTCTGGGAGAGACTGAGGCTTCAGCTGAAAAGGAAACTTGAGGAGTCTGTTAACTCATTTGGTGAAGGGCTGCTGCTCTGATCGGAGCAGCCCTGGCACATGCAGAATCCGCTTGCGCTGCAGAGACTACACAGGTAGAAGAGGCAATACAATTCAGGAGATGCCAGGTGCTTAGAGATGGGACTAGCAGGCAGGTGTTACTGCTGGGACTTGGAATTTTGCAAAACTCTGTGTGTTGCTCCAGCCAGGGAGGGATATAGACTGGGGTGACGAAAGGGAAGATCCTGTTCAGGCAGAAGTGCTGTATGCAGTGAAACAAAGTCCTCGGCTGTTATCTGTGATGAAGCTTTCCCTGATATCAAAGGGAGCTGAGATGGACAAGGAAATATGTGGCTGAACACTGCAATCTCATTCTCACTTCTTGGTTCACTCTTTGCTTGAAATCTGTAGCTTGTGATAAGGAGTTCCAGCAGAAACTAACAGGTGAGACCAACAACTAAATCACAGAGCAATGTGAAAAAAGACAAGTTACAAAGTAAAAATAAGTGTTCGGTCACTCTTGTATGCACTGACCCTTCCCTCCAGCAAGTCCATTCTGGCTGGCATCAATCAGTCTGGTTCTCTGGCTATTCCAAAGGCAATGGAGCTGCTACGGACTCTTGGGTAATTTATTAAATCTGAAGCTTTTGTATTCAGCTGAAAGATGTGGTGAATTTAAGGAACTAGCAAGAAGTATGTTCTAAGGTGTGCATGGTTTACAGCTCCAGGTGCATCAGTGGGCCACTCTACTTCCAGATCTTGGCTTTTATAACATGATTCCTAACCAACAGTCTACTAAATTTAAGAGTTAATGCCAAGATTTTTCAAATGCAGTTGCCTGAATTGAAGCATTAAGAGAGGACTATCTGCCTGAGCACTTTCTAATTTTCTGTATTTTTAAATTTTATTAACAGTAAAGATCAAGAAACGGTGTTCGAAACAGAGAGAACAGACAGTTATGTCATTAGAATGTAATGGCTGTACTAGAGCAAGCTAAAGGTCTATCTACTCCCTATCCTGCCTTTAGCACCAAACAGATGCTTAGAGAAGAGTAAGCTGTCAAGCATGCAAAATGCTTCCTCCTAATGTTCCCGCTTCCAACCATTTTCGGCACTGGAAATTTCCCAGGAAGATACCATCCTCTTCCTCCTTTGTTGTGCTTGTTTAGCTTGCAAGACCCTTAGGCTGCTTTCCATAACTGCTCTATTCAGTTACCAGCACTGCGGCGACGTACGTGGATTCAATAAACATACGTGTGTGGGGGGAGGCGGGGAGAGGGGATATATACATTGGAAAAAAGTACTGGTTTCACTTACCATGACATGAAACCTGTAGAACATCACAGAGCTGGTGGAGTCGCACGGCTCAAAGCAGAACCAAAGGAGAGAAAGCTTGTTTCAGCTCAGGCTGCTTTTTTTTTTTTATTTTTTTTTTCTCCCTGAAAACAAATAACAAAGGATCTCCACCCTTCAGTCCTGACTTACCCTTTTAAAATATCAATAATAATTCTGCCCACTTGTTTGTCTCCAGTTATCTCTTTCTTCTTTTCCTCTGAGGTCTTCAGGGAACTCATTTAATGTGCAGTAAGGGGAAGAGAGGATTTCTGTGAGGAAAAAAAAAAAAAAAAGGAAAGCTGCAGGTATTTTGATAGGAATCTTCTTTCCTGCCTTTTTACATTACTGTTCTTCTTCTCTTTTTGCTTAAGCTTAACTTCTTTCTGACTTTCAGCTCTTTGTCAGGCTGAAACCTTCTCACTGACCATGAGCAGGACTCCAGCTTAACCTTCGGTGAAAAAGCAGCTCAGAAAGGTCTCAGCATAACTGCCCTGCTGCCGTTGCCTTCCTGAGGCCAGATGCTCTTCCCAAACTTCCCTTCCTTTCCTCCCCATTCTGTCAGTCTACCTGGTCTTTCCCAATGGCCCAAGCCTAACTGCCCCTAGCTCATCAACATGGAGCACACTCACCCAACATATCCATGTACCACAGTCTCTGTACTCTTTCCTATAGCCTCACTGCCATGAGCCCTGGCCAAGTGTGTGTGTGTGCGTGTACAACTACATAGGAGGAGATACCTCCATCCTTGCAACACACAAAGAAACAAGGTAATGGGAAAGAGACATCACTGGCAAAGTCAGGCTGCCTCTCAGGTGCTCTGGAGATATCAGAGAAATTTCTGAAAAACACCAGGAGGGAAGAGAGTATTTCAGGTAGTCCTACCACAGGATCAGGAGATACATCAGCAGACAAAGAGTTACCTGGCAGAAAGTCATGAACATTAATATTGAATTTTGAATGTCTTGGTATTTGAAATCCAAATGTCAGAGTTTGGGGAAAACATTTTGCTATTGACGTAGGCATTGACTGGACATTCGCAAGCCAAACATCCCCCTTTATAAAATAAACATGTTGTGGCAGTCAGTTTAGACAAAGGCAAAGAAAATGGTGCTAACATGTGAATGGTTGCTATTGAGGTGCTCTGTGTATTTTAAGGCATAGTTTCCATGGGTATTTAGATGATTTTAGCAGAAAAGATCATTTAAGGAGCAAAAACATACCCTAGAGGTAAAGATGCTAACAGGTGGCTGATGAATCAAGATAATGCAACTCATTCAACATGAATGAAAATGCAGAGCCCATGAGGTGCAGGATAATTTTTTTTTAAATGTAGTTTTTTAAACACAGTCCTAAAAATCTCTGGCTGTGATTTCTTTTTATTTTTTTCATTTGTCTTTTACTTAAGCAGTTTTAATTTCTTTCTGCTGATTATCATGAGAAGCTGCGTAAAATGTTTTTGGATGCAAAGCCTCAGGTTCCTCTATCAGCCTCAGAACAGTGTGTGGGATGTAAATGCACAGATCCTATTATGTTAAGATGATTTGAACATATATCTCTTTTGCACTGTTTAGAAAAGGCTCTTTTCTGGCTTCTCTCTATCAAGTTCATGTCAGGTGTTTGGCTCTGCTGGAGGACATTAGGAGAGTCTTGCTTTGCATGCATTTTGCCATGAAACCAGATGTGAATAGCCTCAAGAGTGACTATGAATGTTGTCACTTTGCCACCGCTGCATAGAATGAATTATACTATGTTCTACTTTTTGTGCTCTCTGAATCACGTCTGCTAAGGGGAAACATCCCTCGCTTTTGTGTGGGTGCATGCCAAGGGCGCCAAGTTCCCTTTCCACCTCTACATGCATTTTTTAATACTGTGAATGGCTTGGGAATAGTCTGTTTCCACAACCAAGGGGCCGGAGGAGCAAGTCGTGACATCTTAGAGGTCTTCATGACATTTCCTGCATCTCCTGGGACTGGGTTGTGGAGTGCAGAGGGTTAGTGGGGGACAGAGCAGCCCCATCCGCTTCCTCTGTGACTTCAGCTGGGACCAAGTCAGTGTCCGGTATCAGGGATGGGGGAAAAAGAAGAGAAGGAAAGAAGAGAAAGTTCTGTGAAGAAAAAAACACCCAGAACACAGAACAGCGGTGATAACGTGCTGGGAAATCAAAGCAGGGCTTCAAGATATGCAACTGGTTAGTGGCTCTGGAAAAAAATAATCAGTTTAGAGATTTCAATAGTGGAAAATAAGACAACTTACTTAATACTCATATAATATAGCAGCATTTTTCCAGTTACATTGTTCTTTCAGTTGTCTGCATTAACAGCATTCTTCCTCCCAAATCTCTAGTCCCAAATGCACAGCCTGCTCATTTACTAAGAGAAAAAGCAGTTTCTAAATCCTGCAGGAAAAAACAAGAAAAAATATCATGAAAGTTACTGAGCAAGTTGAAACTAATACTTTACTGCTAGTATTCCCAGTAATGAATAAAATTCCCAGGCAAAGAGTTAATTAATTTTCTAACTGGACAGACCATGCACTATGATGGTGTTGCTCACATATTGACTTTACTCTGTTCCTGGGAGTTGGAAGTCTGGGTCCCCAGTGAGAATGTTAAAAGTGGCCTGGCAATTCTCTGCTTGAAATGATATAGATATAATGAGAAATGCATCAGTGCCTTAAGAGATTGACTGATTTATTTTGCTCCGAGAAATTAATAATAGCAGTGCTTAATTTCAAAGCCAGTAGTTGGCAGGGAATAATCTTCCTTTCTACAAACTGGTTGTTTTTTGAAAAGGTGATTATATAACTAGTGATATTGTTCCATAAGCCATTTTGTAATTAAATGTACTGTAAATGAAACTGGGTGAAAAGCAATTAAAGTTACTGTCTTATAGCCTGTGTTTCCTGCTCTAAAAGTGGAAACTTTCAATATGGCATGCACTTTCCCAGAAAGATTAGAAGTAGTTGTGGGGATGATTTATAGATTTAGAAAATTACTTGCAGCAGGTTACATTCTCTCTTTTAACATTTCTAATTTATTGTACATGGTTCAGTCAATTAAGTCTTTGTTTCTCATAGTAAGCAGTGTTGCTATGGAAATTATATAGCATAGGAATAACTGGTTGCTGCACACCAGGTTTTCAGAAGACAGTTGAAGGAGTAAAATGATCCTTGTTTCACAGTGGGAAGAAAAAGATAATAAATTTAGTTGGTTCCTTATTTTCACAAGGCTGCATCTAGGCTATAAAAATAATTACTGACAGAGATTTGGTATGAAATAACCTATCTTATCAACTGGAAAACCCAAGCAAGTTCAAAACTTCTGTAAATATAGAGAAAGTAAATTGAATATTAGGCAGCTTTTTCTGATTGATATGAATGAAAATCATTACTGAATAAAAAGAAGAGGACAACAGGACAACATTTGCTCAATGTAGTGATTTTCATAGACCTGACATGAAGAGCGCTAGCGATTTGCCATTGCTACAAAGATATATAGGTGTCAAAGACAATAAAAAGTTCATATAGTTTATATACTATATATAGTTTATAAACTATATATAAATATAGTTTAAGTGGTAAAGTCACCAAAATGTGAAAATATTCTGCTGCTGTATTTAATAAAATGAATAGTTTAGATTCTCCATATGAAGCTTCAGAGGCCTCTATAGCTATGCAAGATTACAATGTAGTTGAACAGAGGTACAACTGTTCTTGTCTGACCTGAAAAATGCCTACAACAAAAGCAGCCAGTCATCGTGCTGCTTATTTTGGACCCTTCTTTGGCATACTCAGACTTAGGAGCCCAGGGCGTGCTCCTTGCGATCATTGAGTTGACAGCCATGTGCCTAGGCATGGGTTTCTGGAAAGCTTTGTGGTGGACTAATCTTTTCCTTAATCTTTGCTGCTGCCATTAATAATGGAATTAAAGCAAAGCTGGGAATGTGTGAGACTCCCCCTTATCATGTTCATCGGCCGATGATTATGGGAGTGTGCCTGACTGCGGCCTCAGGCAAGGGCCTGCCTGGCTGGTGGCTTCCCCAGCCCCCCTGCTCATGCTGGGCCCACCAGAAGATGCTGCAGAGCACTAGGGCCTTGAGCACTTCCTCTTCCCTCCCACCAATTTTTGGCAGTGGACTCGTTACCAGCCATACATTAAAAGTGTCTCGTTTGGCTGATAGATGACCCATCTTAGCAGCAGCAGAGCCTGCAGCCATGAGACCTGCTGGTCTCTCTGCTCCAATAGCGGCTCCTTTGGACTGCTGCCAGGTTCCCTTTTATCCGACTTCTTTCCTTTTCTCTAACAGGCCCTTCACCTCAGCTCCATAGGAAGGGAAAATTAAAGAAGGGCAGAAGGCACTGATAATCAAAAGTGTGACCCATAAGCCACGGTTATCCCCACTCCAGTTGCCGGTAACTGTCTTATTATTTTATGTTTTCATTCCTATTATAATCATACCCAGTTAAGTAGATTTTGTAGATTTAGTTTGACTTCTTACTTAAGTGACAGCCAAAACTATTAGTGCAAGGTAGTGAAAAACTACAATGACTGTTTTTCTTATTTTTCCTCCCTCACCTCACCTCGCCCCACTTCCCCTTCCCCTCTGCTCTCCTCCCCTTCCCTCCCTTCCCCTCCCCCTTCCCCTTCCCCTTCCCCTCACCCGCATCCTCACTCTCCCTCTCTTTCCTCCTCTCCCCTCCCTCTCTCTCCCCCTCTCCCCCCTCTCTCTCCTCTTTTTTTCTGTTCTTTTCTTTCTTTCTTTCTTTCTTTCTTTCTTTCTTTCTTTCTTTCTTTCTTTCTTTCTTTCTTTCTTTCTTTCTTTCTTTCTTTCTTTCTTTCTTTCTTT
>NW_010583607.1:402668-472431 GCF_000705375.1 Tinamus guttatus
TCCTTCTCTCAAAAGTCTTAAAGAAAATCTGTCACGAGTCCTAAGGAACCACTTAACTGGTTGTGCTGGAATCACTCTCTTCATATCAAGATATAAGGCTAAATCTGTTGCACCTCTTAATCTATTGATTTATTAGGATTATTTGGGGTCTCTTTTCTTGAAGAGAATTGTAGAGTAATCCCCCAGGTTCAGTGATTTACTACACACATTCACTAAGAGCATCGATCCACTTACTTAAACACAGTCATTGTTGCCTGAGTTTAGAATAGAAGTTATAGTGAAAGAAAATGCAATATGAAATGGAGAAAAGTCCTAGGACAGGAGGTGAGGGACCTTTATGGGATTATCACAAAAACATTTAGATTTAGAGGTGTGCTGGGTGTCTATTAGCAGCTCTAGCCACAGGCTGTAGGGAAGCCATACACCTGTGAGAATTTGTGTCTTAACAGCTAACCCCAAATCTTTTAGTGACCTATAAAGCCAATTTAGGACTTTTTTTTTCCATCTGCATTTCTTTTTCTCTCTCCTCTCCTCTCCTCTCCTCTCCTCTCCTCTCCTCTCCTCTCCTCTCCTCTCCTCTCCTCTCCTCTCCTCTCCTCTCCTCTCCTCTCCTCTCCTCTCCTCTCCTCTCCTCTCCTCTCTCCATTATTTTATGAGATTTTTGTAGTTATACTGAGGCTGAGTACACCACAGGTTGTTTTTTCATTTTTGTAATTTGCAGAATCAAAAGTGGGCACAGCTAAATTTGCTTTGATTTCACAGCCTCAGACACAATGGAGCAGTAACATCAGCCTGAAAACATAAGTGGCCGCAGTAAATGTAGCTCTCTTGTGAACAGAGTTGTCTGTTACAGCACTGAATGTACGAAAATCCGATTATTTCTCAGGGTAAGACACTATAGCAACATCCTGGTCTCAATACTGTTCAATCCAAGAGTAATAACTTAGATTGTTTTAGTTTATTGAACACACAAAAATTTGTGCAACCCAGAGGCTAAAGCACACAGTTTAGCAGAACAAAAATGCCAGGAGTATGAAACAAAGATGAATGATGGAAATGAAGTCTTCTTCATTTGGGGAACTACAGTCTTCTGTAAACAAGAGTTGGTAAATTGGTGGAGGGGGATGGTGGATGATAAAGGATAGGTTACAAAGGATAGACTTTTTTGTTCTGGCATGTTTCACTTGCTAAATACATTCCTCAGACAGAAATCTTTCACAACAGCAGTTTGTAGAAGAGAAATGAACTGCTTCCTTCTAAACATTAGCTGCAGTGTAGTCTCGTCCTCTTGTAAGCCAGTGCCCTTACGATGTCTGCTTTCAAAACTAGGAAGTCCTGATCAGAATCAGTCCTGCATTTCAGTATCCTATTAATTTATTCAAGCTGTTACTCATCAGTATGCTTTCTTGCGCGTATCCAAAGATTTAGGATTGTTTCTGCAACAGGCAGTCTTTTTTAGGGAATGACTTTGATAGCTTCCATTCAGACTCCAAAAGAGGTAAAGGAACGATTCCCACTCATCTCTCTCAGTTCTTCATTGGGTGCTATTTAAACAGCCCAAATAGCAGACAGCACTTACTTCCTTGTGTTTCCAATTGGCTTGGCACAAGTGGTTTCCCTGCTCTGTGCTGGATTTAGAGCATTCAGATCTGTCATCAAAAACACCTGGATTTCTCAGTTAAAAAAGCAGAGAAAGTTGGGCAGAATTTACTCTGTCTGAATATGCCCCAGAGTGTGTGTATTGGAAATATGTAAGGTTCTTTTAAAAGACAAGTAAAAACATTCCTGTGAAGTGAAGGAAAGAAAATGGATATTGTACAGCAGCTGTCCGGAAATAGCTCGGAGGATAATTGCAGTAAATAAAGATATTATATCTAAATCTTTTCTTTTCTTTCTTTCTTTTTTTTTTTATAGGAACATGATTGCTTCACACATTAGATGTGTCACTGGGACATGACAGCCTTTCCTTATTTGAGCATTCCACAGCAAATCTTTATTCACAACAACAATTGATGCATGACTCTAGATATTATGTTAGACAGCACAAAGTGAAGACAGTTTCACATAAAACATCAAACACATGTACAAAATATATAAAAAAACTCTCAGACCCTAAATGGCAGGATTTAGCAGAGTCATAAAACTAACATATTCTGACAAACAAAGAAAAAAGTATGCTACTGTGTTTTTTTTTTTTTTTCTCAGTCTGGTTGATTTTTAAAGGGACAGTATGACTCAAAGATTGTGATAGCAAAAGAAAAAAGCTTAATTTCTAATTCAACAGATTGCATTACAAATTAGGGACAAAATATTATTTTCCTTATCTGTGACATTTTTATGGCCGTAGATTAAAGCAAAACATTGCTCAGTTCACAATCCAATTTATTTATTTATTACTGTACGTCAAAAAGCAGTGTATTGGCTTCTCCTGCTTTTTTTCCCCCTTTAAATGGCAGTGTATTGGCTTCTCCTGCTTTTTTTCCCCCTTTAAATGGCATGTTCTATTCAAAACATCCTTTTTTTTTGCTCACATGAGTTCAGATCTGCCTTGCATGCTCAATAGTTGGGTGGTTTCCTCTTCTGCTCATAATTAGGAGGCTCTGAATTCCTTGGCTGTGTTAATAACTTTGAAACCATGGACCTCATGGAGCTAGGGGCTAGGTCTCAGAATTAAGTAATGTGGGTACTTAAGCCTAAATTTCAATTCTCACTGTCTCAGCTTGCATAAATTACTCTTTCCACTCATTTCTGGGCTTTCATCTTGTTGGGCAGTATCAAAGGTTACAGTGCTGGTGTCCTATTGCCTTGGGAAGAAATATGCTGAAATCATAAAGCCCCTACTGAGGGAACTAGAGGCCAGCTGAGAAGACAAAGGGTGAAAGTTATCCAAAATCCAAGGATGCTGCTGTGCTATGCTTTGGTGGGACATCCCACAGATTTGTGTGGGGTTAGCCAGATTCCTGGGCTCACCTGGGTTGCTATAAATTTGATTTTGACAAACACATTTAGGGAATGTATTTAGCAAATTTTCCATCTACAGTTTCTCAAAATCAGTTGGATGACAAGCACACATAACATTGGTTCACATATATAAAAAGACAAGTGCCAACTTTTAAGGATAAGCTCTATGGAAGACAAGTTGACCATGAGGCAGCAGTGTGCCCTTGTGGCCAAGAAGGCCAATTGGATTCTGGGGTGCATTAAGAAGAGCAACAGGTCGAGGGATGTGATCCTGCCCCTCTCAGCCCTGGTGAGGCCACATCTGGAGAATCGTGTGCAGTTCTGGCACAAGAAAGATGTGGATCTACTGGAGAGAGTCCAGCGCAGGGCTACGAGGATGATCAGGGGCCTGGAACATCTGCCCTATGAGGAAAGGCTGAGAGAGCTGGGCCTGTTAAGTCTGGAGAAGTGGAGGCTGAAAGGGGACCTGATAAGTGTCTATAGGTACCTCAAGGGAGGCAGTGAGGAGGATGGTGCTGGTCTCTTTTCACTGGTGGCCACCGACAGAACTAGAGGTAATGGCCCCAAACTGAAGCACCAAAAGTTCCACAGGAACTTAAGGAAAATTTTCTTAACAGTGAGGGTGACAGAGCACTGGCACAGGCTGCCCAGAGAGGTTGTGGAGCCTCCTTCTCTGGAGATCTTCAAAACCTGCCTGGATGTGACCCTGTGTAACATGCTTTAGGTGACCCTGCATGTGCAGTAGGGTTTGGACTAGATATTCTCTAGAGATCCCTTCCAACCTTAATGATTCTATGATTCAATGATTCTATGTGGATAGGCAGGGAAAAATTTTTCTTCCATTATGCATTCTTGTGCTGGATGAAATCCTTTGTTGGTAGAGTTGCAGAATCAGTGAACTGAAGATGTAAGTGTGTAGGAGTTTTGACACCCCTTTAGCAGGCTTTTTTGATCTGAAATAAAAAGTAGTTCATTTCTTTACCATGTAAGTTATCCCTTTGAATTGGTCCAATGGAAAATAGATATTTTGTAGCCAAAGGCTGAAATGCATTTAGAAAACATTGAACTGAAGTTTCAGAAGTTAAACATTTCCTTTCCAATCATCTTTCCCATCTTTTGCTTCCTATGTTTTTTCCACCAAACATATACACAGTTTTCGGCTGAAGCGATGAGCTGAATTTGACCATAGTTCAGGAATGGCTTTGATAACCTTTATATGGTTTTGTTTATTCACAGCTTCCTTTCTGAATCCTTTCCCAAAGAAAGAGGATATAAGAAAAAAAAAAAGTCTTTTGCAGCTTATCGCATTTATTGAACACATTGTGAAAACATATTTGGAGATTTTTTGTAGCATTCCAGTCATATTTTGCAAAATCAAGTGTCATCAATATTTTTTGCTGTGATCTTTTAAATTATATTATATTAAATTATATTTCAAAACAAAAACAAATCTTCAGGAAGCTGAACAGTCTCCACTTCTAAGTGTGATGGTTGCAGGACTTTCTTACTTCTGAAAGGGATCACTTTCAGACCACTTAAAGCTTGTGTTAACAGCCTGACATGCAAATTTCAGTCAAAGCTTTGGGGACGTTCCACAAGAAACTGTCAAGAAGACTGAGGATAGTTGCATGATAGTTTTGGTTATCAAGGGTATTCTTACATTGTCAATCCTTATTTAATATTACTCCTTTTAGTCTGTATAGACCAGTATAATCAAGTTTATTTCAAACCTTTTTTATTTCTCAGAGATAGCAATCATCAAATAATACCTTATTGCCTTCAAGGAGAGAAAGATTAGAGAGAAATGAAGAATATAAATATGCATTTGCTGCCCTCCTGTTGATAGCATAATCTGGAAAAGAACTGTGACAGTCCATTAGGTCAAACAAATAAGACTTGTTTTCTTCTTGTAACATAGCACCATCAAAACCAGATAAAGAAGAACTCCCTTAACCGTACTTTTATCTTTTCCAGTTTGTTTTACATTAAGAGCCTGTTCTACAAAATCTTGAGACAAGTCTTCTCCTGTACATTTCTCTTACTGAGAGCATTTGGACTATTTAGGTCTGATACATTGTAGAAAGTGTGGAGAACAGGAAGACATGTCTTGAATAGTTGAAGAATCTCTCATTGCTATGAATTGATATGTGTAGCATACACAGCTGTTCACCTAGGCAGGAGACAAGAGAAGCCATAAGCATTTCAAGATGGTCTGAATAAGATAAAAATAAGATAAGCCCTATTGTGACTTTCTTTCCTTCACACTAGTTAAGAGAAACCCTGCAATACTGAGTAGGAATGTCTGTGTGTACTTATAAGCAGGAAACTGCAACTTACTGTCTCTGAAGATGCTTCAGAGGAGTAGTCTCACCCTTCAACACTAATTTAGTACACTGATTCATTTTCTTAGATTGCGAGCATGGGTTTCAGAATTAAATAGATAAAATAAATTTTCTTTCACTGAGTGTCTAGATGCGATATTCTACATTTTTAATAGAAAAGCTGAGATTTTCAGTGGGAGCTATAGTTCTGTGGGTTGTATATGTTTATCTGCAACTCAGCTGACTGAGCATTCAGTTTAAATAGATTTAGTCATGTGTTAAAAGTTAAGCCAATTTAATTACATCTAAAGTCAGTTTATTTGGTAAGTTTTAATTATGAATATTTATTACTAAAGCATCACCAAGGGTATCTTTGATTGACGCCAGCATTATCACTTTAAATTAGTTACAGCACAGATGAGTTAAAAAATAGATATTACACTCAACAGCTCTAGAACAGGACTCTGGGTCAGCCGAACACTAATTAGGAAAGGAAAACAAATAGCAGTCTAATATAAGCCCAATACAAACAATGAAGAAGGAAAAAAAAATCCTGGCAAAAGACCTGTCAAACAGAGGACAAAATATTGCTTGATATGGCTGTAGTTTGAGATAAAATCAAATCAACCACAGAACAATGGGAAGTCTGGGATAGAGTTTATTCCCTCAGACTGAAGTATTGATTGCATTAACTATAGAAAGCAATCCTTTGAGGGTGGGGAGATAGTGATAACATTCTGCAGTATATGAATGAGTGATTGAAACATAAATGAATCTAAGCAGCAAATGAATTCCTGAAAAGGGCAGGCTAAGTAACATATGAAATTTACACAATAAAAGCTCTTCATCGTTCTTTTTTTTCTGGCCACTACAAACAATGGAACCACTCCTTTTAGACATAAAGATGTTCATCAGTCACAAAAATAAAATAAATAATCTGGTTATTAATCCTGAATCCCTTGTATTCTTCTGTTTACTTATTGTGTGGAATTAAGCTTTAGGGCTTTACGTGACAGCACAGTGAATGGGGAAACCAAGCTTGTAGGAAACCTCGTGGACTTTCTCTAATTTAGCTTATGTTTCATAAGCTTTCACCAGTTTCCATGTAGAGAAATGCTATTGTTTGTTTTTAGTCACACTTTTGAAAAGCTTCAATTCTGAATTTCTGTGTGAGTTTATTTATTGCATTTTTATTTCCCCACTGTCTGTCAAGCTCACAAAATAGATTTCAATTAACATATATATATCTATACATATTTTTTTTTTGGTAAATGATACTTAGAAACAACAATGCCATATTTAAGGTAGTAAGAAAACAGCAATAAAAATAGGTTTCTCTGTTCTTCCTTACTTGTTCCAACAAAATTTTGCTTTGGAATTTATCCACAGGAACTTAAGGAAAAATTTCTTAACAGTGAGGGTGACAGAGCACTGGCACAGGCTGCCCAGAGAGGTTGTGGAGTCTCCTTCTCTGGAGATCTTCAAAATCTGCTTGGACGCAGTCCTGTGCCACGTGCTTTGGGTGACCCTGCGTGTGCAGGGGGGTTGGACTAGATGATCTCTAGAGGTCTCTTCCAACCTTAAGGATTTTATGATCAGCCAATAATGTGTGTCAGTTTTTTTACTGGAGAGTTTATTGCCCATGGCACCACAAAGACAAGTAGTCACAAACGTAGATGAAACATTCCAGCACCTCAACTAGAAACTGAGTAACATCTGGATTACTGTAAAGGAACACTGAGGTCCTTTGAGGATTTGGCTTGATTAGGATAATATTGATATTGCATTCTTTGTATTATTTTTGTACCATTTGCCATGTGCCATTATTTCAATGATGTCCTGCAGAGAGTCTGAAATTAAGACAAGTAGCAAACTTTTCAAAAGCCTATCTCTACATTTTAGAGATGTCTACAAAAATGCTTCCATATTTATTTTCTTGGGAAGCTACCTAATGCACTTGAGAAACTGAGATGCATTAAGTCTTTAATGATCAAAACTGTACATTCAAAACATCCAGCTTGCTAGCTAAGAATGAAATAAGCCTGACTATTCACTAATCATCAAACCTCCACAAGTGCTGTGTTTTGAATGATTTTATAAAGCAGTTGTCAAATGTTACCTATTGCTTCATTGTCTGAGAAACTGATATTATGATCCAGATCTACAGCTTTTCTACATCTCTCTCTCTCTTGTTTACACAGAAAAGTAGCCCCACTCATCATCTTTTCCTCTACCTGGTATCTGTCATCTATGTCATCTCTGATCAGTGCTGAAGCATATTGCTCCATCCCTTTCGCTGGCTGAATTTAGCTGTGACAATTTGCTCTCTGAATGACCAGGTAGTAATCACTCACATTTGTCCCTCTCCACCTTTGAATTCTTCCTCATGTCCAACCTGACTGATTGGCATATTTTAATTCCAAATATGAATTCAAATATGGAATGTGACTGGCCTTTTCCAAGCCTCTGCTTGTATGTCCACCCAACATCCCTTTCTCCTCCAGCTTCTGGAACTTTCAAGCCTCTTGTCTCCATGGCTTTTGCTCTTTTTCCTGCTGCTGGGGAGAATCTGCTTTCTGGTCATTTTTATTCACCTGACCCTCTTATGCACTGCATTTTTTAGGAGAAGAACAAAGATTAAAACTAGGAGCAACTCCATAACTTTTCAGTGTTTTCTCAAAGAAAATGCGGGCTCTTGCATCATCTCTTGCTTTAGTTCCTACATAAGATTGATAGAGGCAGATAAAAGATGTACAGAATGTACCCTCCATTTTCACTGAACCAGTAACAACATAAAACATCTCCTCGGAATGAATGGGCCCCTTCCACTAACACCCTCTTGCACACATGAAGCACAGCTCTCTAATGCAAAGACATCACCTGCTGATATCATAGAGTTGACATCAAGAACAGCAGTACTTGTGTTTTGAAGAGTGCTGTAGGAGGAATAACATGGCAGTGTGTGTGGAACAATTATTCTGGTTATCTCTAAAGGGGCGGCAGAATATTTCTCCTGCAAAGTATGCATGCAGAGTTCAAATGTCAGATAATTGAGCAACTTCTCTTTCTCACCTCTCATTTATGTCTACTACCCTTTGATTTAAGCATGGAGATAAAGGAGATGCTGCACATATTTGCCAGAGCATTAAGACGCAGGCCAAGCCTAGTGTCATTGCAATGGCATGCTCTTTGGCACATATATAGTAACTGCTTGAACACTCCTTATATTGAGGCAAATACTAAGAGGAAACCTCCCTAAAGCTAATGGAATAAATGACAAGTGCACACTTTAAACTAATTACATTTCTAGATGTATCTGATAGATGTATGGTGATTACCATTCTGTGTTTTGCTGTTGGGCAGATGCTCAGAGGAGGGAAGTGGCGATGGACAAAAAGTGTTTGGAGTACAGTTCTGTCCTGCCCCTTGGGCAAAGTGCTAAATGAAGAGAAATGTACCAACTCTGCAGTGAATTTTCCAGTAAAAGGACAAAACATGGCAAGAACGTGAAAAGTGCAAAAACTGTATTGAAATCCTTTGCCTAACATTGGTCTCTACTTCAGGCTAGAGATATTCTCCAATATTTTGAATAGCTTGTTTTTCCTCTTGCACTCCACTTGCTGCTCTTAAGCATACAGAAAAAATATTGTACTGAGTGCACTCAGCGAGAGGCAAAAACAAACAAAACAGGCCAGTTATCACAACCCCTCTCCTCCTCACTCAAACCCACCCATTTCAGTGCTCAGAGGAGTCAGACATCACTTGAGTTGTACGTACTGCTTACTGAGCCAGTTTCTTTATCAAGATGCCAGAGGAATAGGATGTGAAAACCCTATATTCTGCTATCAGGAAAAGGATGATTCTGTGGAATGTGCGAGTTAAAAAATTTGTATGAAGTAATTTAAAAAAAGAACAAGCTACCTCCTTCTGTAAGTCATTGTGTTAACACACACACAGTGATTTCGAAAGTACTACTCCCAAATGGAATTTGGTCCCAGAGGAGCAATGCTCACTTGGTCTCTTTTTAAAATCTTATTCAAAAGGAATCACGAGGAAATTTCAGTGAGCTTTGGTTTAATATCCTTACAAGAATGCTAATGTGGGATGATGGTTTAGAGCTTGTCTTGCAAAGAGCACAGATGTGCTCTTACAATAGTACCACTAAAGGAAAACGAGTCATGGATCAAAAGCAGTAAGATTGAAGGATCAATTTTAGGAATTTTATCTTTCAGCATTTCAAAAACTGAATCATTTTTGAAAGAGCTTATATCTTTTTTACACACTTAAACAAGTTGTTAGGGTCATACGTATCTGAAGAATTTTAAAAGATTGCAATTGCTCCAGTTTGATTTCTTTTTTTAAACAAACAAACAAAAATATTTTTCACTGTTCATTTGAGTGATTAAATTACTGGATTGGAAATGGCCATGTTTGTAGGCACCAGGCTGGTGCTTGGACTTGTCCTGATTCAGATTCCTTTTTAGATGGCATAAATCAAAGGATCTGCATGAAGACCAGAAAAAAGTGTTTCAGAATGAAAGACTGAACCACTTAAAGCTTTCCTAGTCTGCCTGTGAGCTGGCACCATATGATGATATTTATGAATACAACAGATAAATATCTTAGATGGAGCAATAATTGTTTTTGAAATACATATTTGAATTAAATTGCAATGTGACATTGGAATGCATTAACTTGGATAGAGCTTTTAATACGGAGCAAATTATTTCAGCTATCATCTGTTAGAAAAAAAAAGTTGAGTTTCTTTTCCTTTTCAGGAAATTTCAAGTATTTGATTTGGGACTTTTTTTTTTAATTTCTGAAATGTCAGAATTTTCTGTGCAAGTTCCTATTCCTGATCCTCTAATGAGGATCTGTTACAATGCACCACAAACCACTATTATTGTAAAGTTCTTGATGACATGAGGTCTCTTGCTTGTTAGATAATAACAGAATTAGGAAAATGTGCTTGTATTCGATTCATTTAGAAGTTAGAACATGCACATTACTTCAGTCTTGGCATTCTTTAACAGGAAGAAGGTCACGTTACAGCGGCAGATTCTTACAGCAGAACTTCTCAGCATATTTTAATGAATCACTATCAAAGAGCAGACTTGGTCTTCCAACAAAATCTTCCATTCTTTGAGATGTGCAAAGGGCTAACAGGCATTATAAGAAGTGTCTTTGATTTGTGTTTAGTAACTAGATTTTTTTTAAAAGGGCTTGTTACTGTAATTGTTTTTAATACCTCTTACTTTGTCTCTTCATGCAATAGGTACAATCCAATGGCTGCTGCAGTATTCCAGACATATAAGCCTGGATTGATCTCCCACTTCAATATACTTTATTGAGAGGATTTTTTTTTTCTTAGCAAATCACAGTTTACCCACAGACAAACTTTTCAGTGAAGAAATACATTTGAACTGCCAGTTACATTTCACTTGTTTTCCCTGCTGATGTAAAAACATGGCAGCTGGAAGAATACTTGGTTTTTTTAGATATCTCCCTCACAATAGAAAATGCATGAAATCTCTGCTTGTGATTTTGTGCTCTTAAAAATTAAAAAGCTGTCCTTCCAGTGTGCAATTCCCATTTAAAATGACTATTATTATCATAGAATCCTAGAATCCTAGAATCTCTACGGTTGTAAGGGACCTCTAGAGATCATCTAGTCCAAACCCTCTGCACATGCAGGGTCACCTAGAGGACATGGCACAGGATCGTGTCCAAGGAGGTTTTGAAGATCTCCAGAGAAGGAGACTCCACAACCTCTCTTGGCAACCTGTTCTAGTGCTCTGTCACCCTCACTGTTATGAAATCTTTCCTTAAATTCCTGTGGAACTTTTGGTGCTTCAGTTTGTGGCCATTTCCTCTAGTCCTATAGGTAGCCACCACTGAAAAGAGACTAGCTCCACCCTCCTCACTCCCTCCCTTGAGGAGACTGATTAGGTCTCCTCCCAGCCTTCTCTTTCTTCAGGGTGAACAGGCCCAGCTCCCTCAGTCTTTCCTCATAGGGCAGATGTTCCTGGCCCCTGACAATCCTCATAGCCCTGAGCTGGACTCTCTCCAGTATTCCTCTCGTACTGTGGAGCCCAGAATTGGACACAATACTCCAGATGCGGCCTCACCAGGGCTGAGTAGAGGGGCAGGATCACCTCCCTCAACCTGTTGGAGATGCTCTTCTTAATGCACCCCAGAATCCCATTGGCCTTCTTGGCCACAAGGGCACACTGCTGCCTTATGGTCAACTTGTTATCCACCATCACGCCCAGGTCTTTCTCTGCAGAGCTGTACCCAGCATTACCCAGCAATGTGTTCCCTGTTTTCTGTTCAGATAACTCACTCCAAAAATCTGCAGTCACGACAGAGGTATGGAATAGAGGCAGTACCAGAGTGGGATCTGGGAGAAAGACTCGCTGTTTATTTTACCCCTCAGCGGGATGAGGGACCCACATTCAGCTCATGTGAGATCACTGCATTGGCCAGGCTGTGCCCTCCCTAGAAGTCCTTGGGAGCCCAAGTACTTTAAGCCAGGCAAGACTCCTTATGGAGCTCTAGACAAAATTATCCTATTGGCATGGTCAGTGCATCCTCTTTTCTCACTCCCTCCCTTGCTCCCTTCCTGAAGCCCAGCTATTTTCTTTCTAGCTGCTGCTGGTACCTTCAATTTTGGCCTGTTATTTCTGTGAGATTGTTTTCCCTTTAATACTATCAGGTTAATATTTTAATTGTATTATTTATTTTTTTAATAATTGCTTCAGTGATTCATGGGAGCCAGCCTTTGAAAGCCATTGCTTAGACTGAATGGGAGTTCAATTCAGCAAACTCTTAAATGCCCATTGTGAGGGTGCAGTTTGGCATCTGCCTGTCTGAGGACAGTAGAACTGACAAACACTTGCTCTGTGAGAATGTTTCCATTTTGTTTCCTTCATCTTCTACTATCAAAGTTTGCTAAGAAGAGTTGTAAGAGGTCTGTTTTCTTTTTTTTTCTTCTTTTTTCTTTTCTCTTTTTTTTTTCCTGCAGTTCTTTGTGTCTTGCCTCTCTCCTGTGTGAAAATCATCCACTTTTACCTTTTCTTTTTTTCCCTACTGTCAGAAATCAGAAGGATGATGGCACAGCTGACTCTTCCCAGCTCTATACGTCCTTGCTGAGAACAAGTTAATTGGCTTTCAGTTTCGTTCACTTCCTATTGCTCATGGCTGGGAAGCCAGCTCCGCTTAGTGCCTGGCAGACTAATTAACCTAGCTACATTAATATGTATCTGGAGTTTCTTTGCAATTCAAGTTATTAAAGAAGATGGGCTCAGTTCTTCTTCTGTGTATTGAGGAAGGCCTTCACATCCTATTACACAGTATCTAGATGACTAAAAATCTGTAATATCTTTAACTAAGCAATAACCTTTCGTTTTAAAGGTTACTGTGATATAAAAGAGAACTCAATGTATTTGTAAACTAGAAGGTAATAGTAGAAGAAAATCTTCTATACTAATATATTTTCTTATACATGAAAATATACTTAGTTTGATGACTGGGCAAGAAGGAGTTTAGTGTAAGATAAACAGAAAAGTATATTGCTCTGAAACCAAAAATAGTTTATTTAAAAACTATGCATTTGATGTGCCTTAGGTTAAATTAAAAATGAAGCATTGACTTCATATTGACTTCCAGTATTTTTGCTAATTATTTTTTTCCTCCAAATTTTTAGTAATCATATATGTGACTGCAACTATGAAATAATATACTAACTGAAAAAGCTGCAACTGAAATATGCATTGCTTTTTCTTCTTATACTAAGAAGAGCCTTTTTTCAAAATTATTGTATCTACATCATGTTTTTATAGAATGCTTCTACTCTTGGTATAATGTCTTGTGGATTTTGGAGGGTCAAAAATAGATTATCTGTTGTTTCAGTGTTGACTTGAGCAAACATAAATATAGAAATAAATAGAACTGATTTTAGTATTGAAAAAAGGTCAAAGCTACATTGTTTTTATAATGAGAACTTCTGTCTTTTCAGAGTGATGCCATTAGTATAAGAAGCTTTTCATAAAACATATGAGAGCAGAGCCATAGCATCTGATCACAGGCTGGCAACACAAACTCCGTGCTACTCCTCCAGCCTTTGGCTGCTGATCCTCTGCAACACCTGGGGCCTGTTTTCAGCCATCTCTTAAATCTGCCCCAAGAGCTCTGGCATTTTCGCTGTCTTGTCTGGTTGAACAGGGCAATGGATTCGAGGGGCATGTACTTCTGGCAAATACATATGGAGAGAAGGGAAATGGAAGTTGGAGTGAGTAGGCTACTTGCCCAAAGGACTAAAATCATATCCTGAGATGCAATGAAGTGGGAGGAAGGAAGACACAAATGACTGTTGTGGCTGCGGTCATGCAACGGTCTTACTCCCATCAGTAAGATCAAAATATTGTCCATTCTTGTGACAGAAGGATAAAGGATAATGGAATTTAGCTGATGTAATACCCTTGTGTCTATGCCTGGGATATTTTTTCTGTATAACTGCGTTTGGCTATGTTGTCCCTCACAAAACAAAGTCTTACCAAAGATATGCTTAGGTCCTGGGAAAATTCCAGTCTCTCCAACATGGTGTTTATAGCATTATCACAGTATTGATTAACACTATATGGCATAATTGTCTGAATACTTCCTGTCATGGTGGGATGGCCTGTTGTACTGAGGTGGGTTTAAATGCACGACGTAGACTTTTAGCCTGGGTGGATATCTATGAGTGAGAACAGGACTGTAGCTGATCCAGGTGATTCATTTCCTCCACCTGCAATGTGAGTGGGTGACAGTGGTGAAATTTAGAAATTCTGACTAAAAATTCTTAATTCCAATAGCAAAATTTGAGTAAAATATAAGCCCTTTCTACTTTGAACTTTGTTATTTTGTTGCTGTCCACTATGGATTTGATACCTACTATGTTTTTCCCATTCTACTGCGTGCAACTTTATCTTCAGAGACAACCAACAGGCATATGAAATGATGCAGACTCCACCTGTGTAGAAACTGGTAGTAATGCTTTTCAAGACCTTGGAGATTTTGAAGTAGTTTTAATCCATGTGATTTCATCCAGCTGTGGGAGATAAGAAATTTTCACACAAACGAATCTTTGGATTCTCTAATGTGCCACTCATTCTTCATTTTCATCCCTTTGTTTTTACCTGCAAAGGCTTCACAAAAGGAATTTGTAATTCAGAGGATGCACCAAGCTATAGCAATCCAGGACCATATTTTCAAAACGGACCTAGAACTTTGGTGTGTTTTCTATCTCATAGAGATTTTTCTGCCCTCCAAAGGTAAGCTTCATCAAGTACCTTTAACTACTGACTCACAAAGGTATTTTCACTATGCAGGCAAGTGAAAGACACAGGTAAAAAGAAGGCATCTTGAACAGACAAACAAAACGGAATGCTGTTTGTAAAGTAATAGGCCTAGACCCTGGCTGTGGAGATGCCCCAGTGGCTCTGCATGAGGTACTGTGGGTCTAGAAGTAACAGCTACACTCATTGTAGGTACCCTTGGTTCAGCTCAGCACCACCTCACGGATTTACATACAGCGTTCAGATGTGAAGCATAGTGTTTCCCAAAAAGCAGCAGTGGAGAGTACACAACCTTTCTTAGGCTCTCATGGGTATGCAGTGCTATATGGTCTTTCACAGCCTGATTATTTACTATTTTTCTACAGGGCCAATGCTGCAGCTATTGGGTGAGGTTTGGTGAATGAGTCATGCTAGCGCAGCAAAAGAGCTGCTGCTGCAGCTGCTTCCCTCAGCCTTTCCCAGCTTTGAAAGGTGAGTAATGAACGAGAGGCAAGGCACAGGAAGGACAGTCATTCTGCATCTTCTTTCCCCAAAATGAGTTCTTATTTTCTCTAATAAGCAGATGCGGACAATGCAGATCTTGTTTTTCCAGTATTAAAATTGAATTAAAATGCTATTAATTTGGAAAGATGTTCCAAAGGCAACAATAACAACTTTTTTTTTTTTTTTAAGCTCTGCTAAGCTTTCTTTTGATTTTCTTTTCCTTTAAAGCTGTGGGAGGCCGGTAAAGAGATCAGACTTCCTAGATACATCCTATTTGTGGAGTCTTCCTCAAAATGTTCCAAGAGTAAAGTGGTACAAAACAGCACAGGCTAATAATGTGACTCAAACATCTTTATGTTTTCTTCATCTCTTTAAAATATGCCTTGAGAAGAGATAAAGGAGCATATAAGCATATCTGAAAAGGGTCTGGCAACTCATTCTTTGTGACAGATCATTTATAAAATGCACCTAGGGAGAAGAGATGTCTGTTGGGGCTTTCCTTTGTTGCAGATATATCACTGCCTAGAGAGAATAGGCTCAATTGTCCTGATAAAATAAAGCTACATCAACATTGCAAATACATCGTTAGGAGAACGTTCATCGGGAAGGGGAGGAAAATTTCATAATGCCCATAAAGTTTGCCTTCTGCAGTCCTGGAGTATTTAAAATGTCGTCTGCCATTCTGCATGAGATTTACTGCACTGGAGAATGAATTGCATGAAATGACCATAAAATCTTGTAAATTATCAGGCCAGATTAAAACTCCCAGGCTTGCAGTTTTTGTTTAACAGCCAACTGAGCAGGAAACAAACCAAACAGCCCCCAGCATAAGCCCAGCACTGATGGTTTTGGTCATGCGTGATCAGTGCATTAGCACATGCAGTTGTCAACAAGGGATTTGCTAAGGTAGAGAGAAGGTTGGAGATAATTGTGTCACAAGCAGATGTGGCTGTGACCCCCATGCTCACTCAGCTGGCTTTCCTCACAGCCTGGCTCTGGAATACTCCTTGAATGAGGTTCTCTCTCTCTCTCTCTCCATAGCATCCATGCAGGACATTTGGCTCAGGTAGCTAGGTAGGCTTTGTCACAGGTGGCCACATTGCATTTTAAAGGGTGTGGAAATTCATTGGCAAGTTTAGGCGAAAAATCAGAGCCTAGGAAAGGAGGCATTGTCACATCCGGCGGCAGCAGAGAAACTTCTCATAGGGAAAAATGATCCTTAGACATTCCTTAGAAGGTGAGCAGAACTACTGCCAAGGACACTCAACTTGCAGATTCTCAGCCTGAGAGCCTGGAAACTATCAAGAGACTAGTGCTGGGGGGCTGCCCATGGGGTTTGTCTTGGTGCACAAGTTGAGCTCAATGTGTTTCAAACTCTAGAGGCCCTTTGGCACAACCAATTGAATGTGCAGGTATGAGCAATGGAGGGATTTGTACTGCTACCAACATGCAGCTGAAGCTGCAGCCCTGGCGCAGTCCAATGCCATCACTTGCTGCCCCACAAAGCTGTGGTGGTACTGGCTCCAGCATCACCACAGCCCACCTACAGGCCCATGATCCCCATGATCTATGGGCCCATGATCCTCATCCTATCCCATCCCCATGGCAGTGCCCAATGCCATCTGGCCTGGGGCTGCCCCAGGGCCCTGCTTCCTCGGGGCTAGGTGTTAGGCCCTACTGCCCCAACTGTGTTCGTGGCTGCATTTCCCCTGAATTCCCCACATTTCTCTTGCTCTACATTGATCAACTGCTCTTGGTAAATCTTAGCTAAATGCAGGTTGAACCCTTTTGGTTACTTCTGTAGGAAATCATATGAAGTTATGTGTAAATTCAGACTTCCTCCAACTTCGAAGATCTTTGCTTTTGCAGCCTGTTTATAATTAGTCTTCTCTTTTTTCAGCCATACAACTACATGGACACAATTCTCCTTTAAAGCATTAAATGATTTTTTTTGAGTTCATCAAGCAAGCCCATGAATTAAATAGTTTGTCCTACCATCTCACTATTAACTGCTCAGTGATTAGCTGAGACTGTTACATATCACAACACATATAAAGGGGAGTAAAGTGCTTTTGAGAGTTACCAGTGTGGAGTAATGTTGATGATATTCACTCAGAGATACCCATATACCAGCTGCCTCTAAATATAGGGCACAAGTGTTTTCTTATGCTAGTACTTGTCCTGCAAAATACCTAAGTTTTGTTTCCTTCTCTACAAGATTCCTCTGGTTCTTAAAGCTACAAACTATTTTTTTTTCCTTTCCTTTTTCAGGCATTGATTTCTGGTGCTATTGTTCCTATTAGTCCAGTTTTAAGCAAGGAGTGACTAGCAAAGCTAACTAATGTAGTTTATCATCACCATTCACACAGCAGGTGGACCCTTGTGACTGAATTTCAGATGTAGAAATATCTCTGAAGTTTCCTTGTCAAAAGGAAGTTCAAAGGGAACTTGTCCTTCCAGGAACTCCAGGTAGATTTTATCCCTAGGACATGCATGTATGTTCTCTGTACACTGTGCTGCTTAGAAAAGTACAAATTTCTTGCAGTTGTAGTTTTACCTATATTTAAGATCACAGAATCATAGAATCATAGAATCATTAAGGCTGGAAGGGGCCTTTAGAGATGATCTAGTCCAACCCCCCCTGTACATGCAGGGTCACCTAGAGCACGTGGCAGAGGATTGCATCCAAGTGGGTTTTGAATATCTCCAGAGAAGGAGATTCCATGACCTCTCTGGGCAACATATCCACTTATCGTTCAAAAGATAAATTGTTTTACCAGCTAGCTCTGTAGACTAAAATTTCAAAGTGTTCACTTTTCAAACTTTCCAGTATTATGTGGGATGCGATCTCAGCTGAAGTAAATGGATAAACTTTTTGTTAATTTCATATTGTTCTTTTGGAAGATGATATGTAGGCAGGACCAGATTAATGCAACTTTCCCTTGATATGATGTAATACACACTTTTAAGTGAATATATATGAATAATAGCACTAGAAGTGTTCAACCAGCATTTAAAAAACACCACTTTGGTAATTATTTTCATGTTGTTGGAAAATTTGCCCGCTCTATTTGTGGAGGTGTCTTGGCCCTACTGTTTCAGAAGGTGCGCATGCCAATATCTACAGATTCTTAACTGTTTTCTCATTGTTATTTATTATTAACTTGTCTCATGAGAGAGAATCACAGATTCACTTTGATTTAGATAATTATATTTGCTACTTTTCCAAGTAAAAAAATGCGGTAAAAAATGTCTTAGAATTTCTGAGTAGGAACTTGTCAAAAAGAAAGTCAAGTTTCAATTTTAGTCCAAAATCTAGTAAGGTGGGCAGTATTATTGTTTAATTCCTATGGACACTTATCCTTGATTAATTGCTTATTCCACATCAGTTAATTCCATATCAGATAATACTATATCAATCCCATATTGTCATATTCCAGGTAGTCCTGCCTAAAAAGGTTCTTAGAAAACTCGTATGACTGTCTGGATTGAAATGACGTGACGTGATTCAGATATCATTTTACTATTATCTGTGACTGTGAAGACAATTTTAGGAATTTTTATTACTTACTGTACTTGGCAATAAGAACACTACTGTTTTCTGACGTTTGGAGCACTTTAATTGAAAATACAAAGTGCCATTTCACATTCTGTAATTGAATTAAAGGGCAAGTTAATAATGTATTGTGGAAACTGCTACCACAATTATTATTGAAAAGCATGATTTTTTTAAATACAAAGAAACACATACAGTAGCAAATAAGAATATTCTGGAAGACAGTAATGGATAGCTCATGCAAAGCAAAACACTTATTAAATAAGAGGCAACTGAAACTCAAAATTGATAAATATGAAGTGATGCACATGGGAAAAACAATCCTAGTTTTGCATATAAAATGATGGGCTCTGAGTTCCCATCACCACCCAGAAGTGAAATCTTGGGGTTATGACTCATAGTTCCATGCAGACATGAACTCAGTGCTTGGTATCAGTCAAAAAGCAATTCAAATGTTCAGAAATATGAGAAAAGGATCAGAGACTAAGCCAGGAACATCATTATGACTCAATATAAACCCATGGCTCACTTGTGGCTCAAATAATGTCTCCTCTTCTCAAAAAGGATAGAGCAGAAATGGGAAAAGTTTAGAGGGTGGCAGTAAAGATGATCAAATGTCTATAATGGCTTCCATATCACACATTACTCAATAAAGTTGGATTCCTCCGCCTCGGAAATAGGTGACTTGGAAGAAGGGGGTTGTGGTTAAGGTCTAGAGAGTACCAAGTGCTGTGGAGAGGGCAGAAAAAATCTGCTGTTAATTGTCGCTTCCTGAATGAGGGTGCAATCTGATGGTCACGGGAGTCATAATCCAAACAAACCCAAGGAGATTGCTCTCCTCACAGAGGGCAGACAACCTGGGGAGATGGAAGACCTGACAAAGTCTTTTCCAAAAGACCCTGAGAAAACTAGAGGTTCCTGGATGGCCTCAGGGAGATTCTACAAGCTTGTGAAAAAGAAATACATGGGGAAATCACAGATAGCCTGGCGCTCCCCTGAGCTGAGAACAGTTGGATGCTGGAAAATATTAAGTAGGAAAAATCATGTATATTTACTCTGCTCTTACACTCCTCTGCAAGCACCCTCACATGGCTCTTATGGGAGAAAGCACAGGACCAGTTGAACCTATAGTCTGACCCAGTATGGTCACTTTTATGGTCTTACGTTAAAGAGTTTGGCTTAAAAGTTATTGCTGTTGAATTTGGGGTTTTTGGTTGGGCAACTGATATTTCAAAATCTTCAATCTTCCATAGAAGCATCCTGCTTCACCCACAAATCCCACTGCCTTAAATGTTATACTGCCTGATGGAAAGACAAGTGAAACAAATGCACAAAAGACAAAAAAAAAAACCAAGCCAAAACAAACAAACAAACAAAAAACCAAGCCTTTGAAGTATTCTGAAGTTCCTGGCTGCTGCCTGAGATCTGATTGCTCTCTGTTGAATCATTCATTTTACATCAGCATTATCTCAGAACTTTACTTTGCAGTGTACAGAAATAAGATTACTATTGCTAGTAAGAAGTTACTAGTTCATTAAATCTCATTTTGTATTTAAGAACTCCTTTTTCAATGTACCAAAACAAAGCAAAAAGATGAAACTAAAACCCAGATAAAGAAAGAGGGACATTTACCATTATTCAGAAGTGTACAGGCATGCTTTTACAATATGTTGTAGCTTTGCCTCTGTTTCCCATTTTTAATACCCTACTCACATCCTATTCTCCCAAAACACCACACTGGCTCAGTGGTTAAGAAGACTGATATTTGCCTGAGGTCACATAAGCACCTTAAAAAGCAACATTGAGGCATAGGGTGCTGGCTCTGAGCACCTACTCAGAGCAGTCACTGGCATCTTTTGCAGATTCTTAACCTTTGAGACTGCCTGTAGTCTACCTTTAATTTGGTGAGGTAAGTAGCAACCAGGCTTCTTTTTCTGAAAGCATATTGCTGTGTAGGAATATAACCACAAAACAGATGACTGGTCCTTTCTTGATACAGAAAGGCAGCTAAAAATAACATTTTTTTCTCTCTCCTTTTTCCCCTTTTTCCTTAAACAGTATCTTTTGATCTAAGTTATTTATGAACCAGGAAAGATCTGCTCATTTGGTGGATTGATCTGTTTTTCAGAGATGATTTTTCTCATTTCTGAGTGAGGAGCTTATTGGGGTTCCTTGGTTCTCGCTGTGTTTGCTGTGATCTGCTTGCCCTCAATGTTTGGCACTCTCTCTGGAGAGATAGCAGTCTTAAAATCAACAGAAACATGGAAAATGCAACAACTCAAGTTGACTTATAGGCCAAGTATATGAGCAGATTCCTTTCATGAGGAATACTTTCTCAGTTATCCCAGAGAGTAATTTGATAGCATATGGTGTAATACTGGTTTCATCTGCTTTATAGTCGGTGCAAAAATATTTTCAGTGTTTACATAGGAAGTCATTTTTGATCAAGAACTTTTCTATTGCTTTAGTTTGGAAATTCTTTCAACAGGTTTTGTCTTGTCCTTTAAGCTTCTCAAGTTGGTCAAGGGACTCTTTTACCTTTTTAGCAGTGAGTTCCCCTCAGTTTCAGAGTTACCATTACAGGTCCTTGTTCAGGCATCAGGACAGTTTAACACTAACATGTTGTTCGCAAAACAGTAGGCAGCTTGGCATAACTGTAAAGCAGCTAGAATTAGATATTAACTAGCTCTGCAATATTGCATTATATTCCATTGCATTAAATGTGTGCTTTGTGACCACTTAACATGTTTATGTGTGCGTGGGGATATGTAGTTGGATAGCTGAAATGCTGATCACTTATTTGGCACTTAAATATTTGATGCTTGTTTGTAATTATTGTACTAGGGACATTATTTGTGCATATTGCTCTGATATGTACAGGCCCTTGCAATAGCTCTCCTGCTCGTAATCACACACATCTTTCTGTGATCTGTTAAGCCCATACTCGGGCATTTTGAAGTAAAAGTGGGGTGCCAAAAGTGTCAGATTCTTTACACTAAATAAAATTTCAATTGTGTATAGGCCAGGTGAGAAACGTGTCTGCGCTGGCCCTGTTTCTGGGGAAGCAGCAAAAGGAGGCACCAAGTCCTGTATCCCAGGAATCGCTGTCATGGTTGGAGCTGCCTGCTGGAAATAGCATTGGAGAAGTGCCCTGTAGCAGTGATAGTATTTCTGCTTCTGAAAACTTCTGTTTTGAAACAAAGTTCTCTCATGCAATGTGGCAGAGAAGTGACTTGAAGGAATTCACTCTGTGGTGGCTATGCTTGTTATTATTCACATGCCTTTTAAGGAAGGATGGAATTACTTTTCCTCTTACAAATTTATGGGCAAAAAAATTCTTAACAGAGTGCTCTGATGACTGGATTGAAGGGGAAAGATTAATGTTGATTCCTGCTTTCCATCACCACCGAGAAACCCTATGAACTTATATGGCAGCCACAGAAGGAATATTGAAAATTCTTCATTTATAACCCCTTTCAATTTAGGATGGGAGCATACATGCTGCAGCAAATTGGGTGACTCACATACAGAGGAAAATGATTATTTTTCACCCCCTGACATGAATTCTTATTTATCCCAAGCAAGGAACATGGCAGGAAGTAACCACCGTTCATTTCACATCTCTGTGTGTACCTCTGTGCAATCTGCCAGAGCTGAAAGAAAATATGAAATAAAAAATAGAATAAACCAAAAATCTTCTCAAGGAAGGGTATAGCTCTTTTGGGGAAATCATGTTCTAAAATGCAATGGCTCAAGACAAAACTCAAAAGGGCAAAAGGTTGGTGGCTGTGAAGCAATTTCATGGGCATAAGAGATCTGTGTTTATAGCCCCACTTTGCTACAGCCTTTCTTTGATGTAGCTAACAAGATCGAACTTCTGTGCTTTTGTTTTTGATCTGTGCAATGGTGATAATATTTCTTTCTTCTGTTTAACGTATGAGCTCTTTGGAATAGTGGCAGAGATTGTATCTGGCCATGTATACATATAGTTTGGTTCCTCTGGGTGTTATTGTAATTAGACTAATTTTTCTGGTGCATATAATCTGCCAGAAGGAAAACTATTCAGTAGAAATAAGAGCAATGATATTAAAAGCATATTACTATAAAAGAGGATATTTCCTAAACCCTAGGAAAACTCCTAAGTACATGTTAACGGGCTTGTTGTAATGAAGAATCACTTGGCAGCCTGGGTTCCTTTAATGGACCTTACCAAGTACAGTAAACCTCACCATCTGCTGCACCTTCTAATTACCAGGAAGAAAAGGACACTCTTCCCTGCTGCACCGCACAAAGAAATGTGATTTCAATGTGTATGTTACTTATCCAACATAACATACATCTGTTGTGTTCTCTCATATTTTAGACACAAATCTGGGAGGAGGCACAAATAGCCTTGCCTGAGAATATACATCCTTTGCGCACTCCTGGCACGTGCATAGTCAGACTACTGGGTAAGTGTTTTGCGATTGCTTTCTCTTTTTTTTATGTATTGAAAACGTTTTGTTGGTAGTCTGCCCCCGTGTTTATTTGTGTCAGGACTGTGATGCTTTTTGAACATTAGGTATAAAGTGACTTCACAGAAAAACAAAACCAAAAACAACAAGCAAACAAACAAACAAAAAAGTTAGTCCTGGAAAATCTTTTTTCGAGGGATGGTTCCTACAGAAAGAACAAATGAGAGGCAAAATAAATCACTATGCTTCATAGGAACCTTCCCCTTTCTCTGCCCTGAACGTGGCTGATAAGAGAGAATGACTGTCCTCCTCATAATCCCCAGCTTTGAGCTCTCTCAGGAATAGCTGAGACTAGCTGTGGGAAGGAAGCATTTCTTCTTCCTCATAGACTTGTGGAGAAGGCAAAAGATGTGGGACCAAGCAAGCTTGTGGATACTTAAAACAGAAACAGCTGAGGAGCCGTTCTAAAGGCATTATGGTCAGCTAGTGAATTCGTGTCTTCTGGCTGGTTGCTGTTTCTTCTACAGCCGTGTTGTTCGGCATCCTCAGCAACGTGTGCTGCCAGTAAGTATGGTTGGTGGAAACATGCGGGCACACTCCAGCTTTCCAACCTTGTTCTCTCTGTGGAGATAAGTTCCTCAGCTACTTCCAAGACCTCTTTCCCCATCAGGAAAAGGGGTAATCTCCAGCTACATGAAAGTCTTGGCCATTTGTGCTGCTGCTGAACTAAGCCAGATATGGAATAAGAACTGCTGCTTGAGACATGAATGCACATTTTTCATTCTTCTTGCCAGTTTTGCCAAACTGCCCCAGAAACACAGCCATCTTGAGCTAATTTCTGACCTTCTTTTATAACACCCAGATTTTGCCATAAAATATTTGCACAGAGGGAAGGAAAAACTCCTTTCAGGATTTATTCTTCCTTGGTGTGTCAGGGAGCAGGTAAGGGGAGCTAGGACCCAAGAGTGGCAGCAAGGCAGGCAGGGCTGTGATCTCATGAGAAGTCTTGTTAAAAATAGAGAAGAAAAGATGTTAGGCTTGCTGCTAAGTTTATTCTTACTGCTAATGGCATGTTATTTTGGTGTGTTTCCACAGCAAGTTACAAGTGCATTTGAATTACAAGCTTCTGAAAACCTGTGAGCACCTCATGAACCTGCAACTGTAAAGGTCCATTGATTTCAGTCCAGAGGGTCACTGGTGAGACCCAATCCTACAGGTAACAGAGTTTCTAACACTTCACCAAGGCAACGAGTCATGCTCATATCAAGAACAGTAGCTGGTGGGCAAACAAGAACAGATGTTTTAGAGGGGTTCGAACGTGCTTCAAAGATTTCAGGTGTCTTTAGGTGTAAAGGCAAACACAATTCACTTCAGAGAATACATAATATTATATCTAAGATATGCTTTGGGAGCCAATGAATTTATGGACTCAGCAAACTTCTCAAACCTTCCTATTGACTGCTCCTTTAGCCTGCCTGGTTTTCTATTGCAATGGCAGGGGCTTTTTCCATATTTGCCTCCTTTCCGAACTCTCATTTCTTTGTTAAGGAATCACAGATCTTTAACTCCTGTCTTTAAAATATCTTACCTTGTTTCAAAGGATATTATTGTCCTTTTTCATGTCAGCTTCTGACAGCTGACTACGGTCAAAGGTGCTGTGTTACAAAGTCTTACTTCCAAGGCCATGTCATTAGGTTTAAGTGTGTGCAACGTGCTAATGAGTAGGGTCTCGCTCCACTCACAGACAAAAAATCCAAATACTTAACTGCTATTGCAAATGTGCAAAAAAGTCCTCACGCTGAATCTGGGAAGGCTGCTAATTCAAATAGGGCATTTGCAGCTGTTAATGTAGCTATATTAAACAGCTCTTTATGGATTGGAATACAAATTTAATTTTCCTGGTGATTATAATCATGGAAAAAGAAAAGTGATTTCTATACTAATAACTTCTTGGTTCCAGAACTGATAATCTACCTCTGGAGGCAGATGAATGCTTGGCATTTCAGTTCAATGGTCAAGTAAAAATTGTGTGTGTGGGAGGTAGTTTCATTGTGCATTGCTGATATTTCTCTGTTTGTTTTTCAAAGGAAATAAATAGCCGTGGAAAATATTTTTACATCAGCCTAGACTGCCTTACTTTATTTGTTTTATTAAAAGCTGTTTTTGGGTCCCGTTTAACTTTCTAAAATTCCATTTTCCTCATGTAATTTGGGTTAATATTTTACTGTTTGACACTGAAGGTTTTGGTTACCTTGTCCATTAAAAAAATCCCAAAATCCAAAAACTCAAACAATTGTGGCACATAGGTAAAAAATAGAAAATGCCAAGCCTCACAGGAGTTAATGCAGGCAGAGGCTAGAAAGGTAACAAAAATAATTTTTGATATGCATTACTAGGAGAAGGAAGTGCTGAACAAATCATGGGAGAAGGGAAAACTCTTATCAGATATAGGAAAAACTGAAGTGTTTAAGTGCCTTTTTTGCTTCTGTTTCAGTAACCAGGATAAATGTGGCCAGATGGCTAACACAATGAACATCAGTGACAGATGGGTAAGTGCTCTAACTAGCGTCAGGAAAAAAAAAAAAAAAAACAGGTTAGAGATGTTGTGAATTGGCTGGGCCTGATGAAACTCACCCCAGAATACTTAATAAGGTATCTGAGTCTGTCCCTGCTTCTTCAGGAAGGCATGGAGAGCTCCAGAAGATGGGAATGGAAAACTGTAGTCATGTTTTTTTAAAAAGAAGCAGAGAAACGAGAAGGGAGAAGGACTGTGACAATCATGGCACAATCAAATAGCCTAACTTTTTAGCCCAGAAAAGTACAAATAAGTGAACCATTTAGCAAGAACAGGAAGCATCTGTTGAAGAGAAGAAATCATACCAAACCAACCTAATTAGCTCCTGGGATCTCATGGAATAGGAGATAGACAGCCAACCATAAGCAAGATACCTTTAATAAAACTTCTGATATTGTCTCTGCTGATTTTGTCTCTGATATTGTCTCCTTGGCTCCAAAACAGCCAAGGAAACGTGGCCTAGATCTAACTTCTACTGAATAGAAGTGTGGTTGTTTGGGACAATTGGAATAACTGGAATGGGGTTGGAAAGATCTGGACATAATCCACTCTTCTTCCCCAAGGTGAGTGTTATCTGCTGGATTGGTTATTTGTCATAGACGTTTTTCTAATCCTGAAGATTTCTGCTGAAGGAGACTCCATAATCTCACCAAAGAGTCAAGTTCAGTGTTTTACTATACTTACTGTTAAAAATGTTATCCCAAAATCTCACCTAAGGCTTTGCTGCAGTTGAAGCCTATTACTTCTTGATTTGTCCAGACAATAACAGTAGATAATTTTCTGTCCTCTGTGCACCAGTCTTTGGTGTAATAGAAGATGGGACAGAGCTGCTATGGAATCACCTTGTTTTCTATTTTATAGCTGATTATTCCTTTTTAAGCACTATATGTTGTGCTCATCTCCATGAAATGTCAACTTGCTTCTTTCTCAGCCCACGTCTCCAAGTTGTCAGTATCTATTTGAATCATTTTTTTTTCACTGGTTTTATTTTTCTGCCCCCTTTTCCATCCTTCTGGGGCATTTGCAGTTATTTATTTTTGTATGGTGCTTGTCTTAAATAAATGGGATGTGATCCAAGAAGGACTGGTGTAAAGTGCTATGCTTAAGTACTCATAAATCATCTGTATAGAGACATGGTTAGGGAGGAACTGTTCACTAAAACTGGGTCTAGAGGGTAGGAGTTATACTGGACTGTAATTTAAACAAGAGTCTGCAGTGTCATATATGGGAGACCAGAAATCAAAAAAAAAAAAAAAAAAAATCTCACTAAGGATAGTTAAAGGAACTAATGTTGTTAAAAATGGAGGGTATCACAAGAGAACATCTTCAAGTATGTAAAAGGTTGTGCAAACAGAAACTAATAGGCTGCTTCCTGAGTCTACTGGGAATAGGTCACAAGTAATGGGCTTTAAATGTTATAAGGAAGATTAGGTTTAGACATCAAGAAATATTTTATGCCAAAAAGGACACCTAAGCATAGGGCATAGGATGTGCTGGGGAAGACGGTAGAATCTTTCTTAAGAGAATATTTAAGAACAGAGCAGAAGAAGAGCTGCTGAGGACAGTTTAAAGAGCATCCTCTCTTGATGAGGAATATAGTCTGTGATCCTGAAAGAGCAAAATAAAAGTTGAAAAAACTTTCTAAACGCTTAAGAAAAAAATCTTTTTTCCCCACTATAGGTATTTCTGATTTTCATCCTAATACATAAAGAGCAATGGATCTGTTGAAATGCCACTTAATTCAGTGAATTTTAGAAATCACTAAAAAAGAATCACTGAGATGTACTCAGGACTTCAGTCCATGCTACCCCCATGTTAAAGAATTAAATGCCTTACAAATTAGCATTATTCAGAAGTCTGTAGCCAGATGATGTAAGATGTGAATGGTGTGATTGCTCTGCACCAGTGCAGGTTCTGCTTCACAGTACAGTCTGTTTTGGCCACAGTTCATCTTTCCGATCAAAGTGAAAACTGAAATTCTTTATTTTGGGAGTTTAAATGTGGCCTTCTGAACTATTTTGCATTGCTTATTATCTCCTTTATACAATACTCGTTCTAGCCAAGCTACGATGGGAGCCAGTAAGATGCAGTTTGTGTTTTTTTTTTTTTTAATCAATGAGTGTCTTAAAAAACCCTGAATGAGTACACCAAAAATGCATGAGCTAAAAACATAATATTAGCTGAAGTAAAACACCCACCCACACATAGACTCTTTAAGTGTTGTTCCTATAGCATAAGTAATATTCAAATATTTTAAGTAGTTATTTTCACATTAAAAATAAAACAAACTAGGAGAGTAGTAATGTTGTATTATCAGACTTAAAAGTTGCAATACACAAGAAAGAGCTGCAAATAATAGATGAATTTCCATTCATCCGAAGGGTGAAACATCCTTGTAGTAACTGAACACATGCCAACATGCGGAAACACTTTCGTCTTTGTGACCATCACAGTTTCTCATTTTAAGCAGGTGTTTTAGAAAAATATGATGAAATCTAAATTGACAGCAAAAACATCCAGTACCACAGGGAAATGGTATGACACAACTTTTGCATTTCCTTGCTTTCCTTCTTTTCACAACATGATGTTTGTTTGCACAGAATAACTGTCTTGTCAAAATGAGATTTCAAAGCTTTTACAGATGATGAGGAAACCTTTTCTACAGCAGTTACTTGAATTTTCCACCTTTTTGTTTCCCTCTAACAAATACACAAACAAACTAAACAGCACATCCTGACTTAAAACAATCCTTGTCCTTTTGAAGTATAATATTAGAGATTTTTGGAAGATAACAAGCTCTGAAAGTGTTGTTCGTATTCCTTTTTTTGGCTATTTACCCAATTGTAAACTGAAGTTATAGTTGTATACTGAAATATAAAGTTATGAGAGTAATTTATCCAAATGCTAGCTCACTTTCTTGTATGACAGTATTTCTCTTGTTATTTCAAAATGCAGTTGGTTCTTACCTCACTGCTACCTGATTTGAGTTGTATGGGTAAAGTTTTCTGCATGCGTAAACCTGACAATTGGCTTTAGTTTTCATTAAACTCGAATCTTGTTTTCAGATAGATTGTCTTTTAAATATAAGTCATATGAACTAACTATGCAGTATAACTATTTTTTGCGGTATACCTATATATATATGCATATAATAAATCCTACAGAGTGAGCAGCTAATTAAATAATGAATTGTCCTACAGCAAGAATTAAACAAAAGCAAGTTCCCAGGAAGAAACCAGGCGGTGAATGGCCATTACTTGTTCATTTATGTAACAAGCTACGTGGATTGTAACATTTAGGTGATTTGCAGATTGAATTTGCCAACTTGGATAAAATCTCCACAGGTTTTGGATTCCCCTTCTCATGATATGCTTCTGCTCTTCAGAAAACTTAGACTTACCTTCAGGAAGTAATTCTTAATGTTAAGATACACTTAAGCTTTATAGTTTTCTCAACTCAAGGAACTATTTTTTAAGTAGCTTATTTAATAATTTCACATATTTCATTAAAATCTTTGTAGAAGATTATTAGATTTTTTTTTTTTTTTTCTGCCTTTTTTTTTTTTTTTTTCGGGGGGTGGGGATATGAAGTCTACCTTTGTCTGCAAAGATTTTGGAGAACATCAGAAGAGCAATGGTAGGTATCAGTGACAGCCAAGCCTGCCTATGAGTGTGCAGAGAGATGTTTGTGCAAATGAGCCCACCTGTCAAGGGGGCTCCGCAGGAAATTGTCCTCAATTTTCATGTAGGGCTTCGGCAAGAGGATAGCAGGTGACTCTGAGAAAAGCTTTTTCTAAGTTTGCTCTCTTGTTATATGTCAGGGGTAAGTAGTAAGAGTAGAGATCTGGAAAGATGATTAAAAGTGGCAGATGAGAAATTTGAATTCATTAGAGTGATGAGAAAAAATCACTGAAAATATTCAAAAATGAGCTCAATGTGAGCCAGTGAACAGGAAAAAGTCCTGATTTTGTTGGTGGTGTTTAAATATACTAGAGCAAGAATGCAAAGGAAAAACTGTGGTAGGTATCTAATGAACCTAGGTACCTAATGAACTGGTAAGTTTTGGATTAATATACTTTCAATAGAGGCAAAAAATGGGCTGGACTTTTAAATGAATCTGAGAATATAATCACCAGAAAAATATATTTTTTATAGGCTTAGATATTAAAAAATATACCAAATCCAGGTTCATTAGAAATCTCAGCTTACCCTTAGCAGGTTGGGTCTTTGCCTGTTGATGGTCTGTTGGACTCATGCGTCTAAAAAGAGATGTCTTTTCCAGAATGCATACTGTTGTTTTCCCTCCTGTTGTTGAAATATACAATGTGTTCAGGCTGTATATGCTTTTACAATATATGAATATATTCTAGCAGTTATGTTTATAAACAGATGCAAGTGTCTGGCAGGATGGATCGTTATTTTGGGGCTCAGATGTTATTAATTAACACTAGGAATGTTGTGAAATAAGCTTGAAATCAGATCTCCTCTCTCCTGATACAGTGTGAATGGTAAAATGCTCTTCCTATCAAATATTAATAGAAGGAAATCCTTCTTATACTACATTTTGAAGCATTGTGAATAATCAGTCATTAGAAATATGTTTGGATACTAAAAAATCCATAGAAAACCCTGAAGAATGCCACAGTGTTTTTCTGTCATCTTCTCTGATTTTATTTGGCAGAAGGCTGCAAGATTCCAAATTTGCAGAACAAAATCAGCTTCTAAAATATCTGTAAGTTACAATTAAATTTCTGCTGTTTTTTTTTCCTTCTCATACTTTAAATACTGTTCTGTGATTTTTTATTTACAGTTTTATAGGTTATGAGAACCTGTTAGAGAGATGCTCCATGCAGAGAAGTGCTACCACCTTCCTAGCCCTTCAGCTGCTCTGCTAACAGATATTGAGTCATTTGCTCTAATAAAGATACACATGAAGATACTGTTGTATATCAGACCAGAGGCCTGCCTAGCCATACATCCTGTCTAGTGATGCTTAAGTGAAGATGCTTGAGAAGAGCTTGAGAAAAAACAGTGAATCCTGCAATCCTACCGTGTTCCAGGAAACAGCTATTAGGGAATGCCTGAATTGTTTTTGGAATATTGTTACCTTGTTACCTATAGCCTTGAGGGGTCTATTTTCCATGAGGCTGTTGGAACTCTTTTATAAGTTTGATGTCAACGGTATTGTTCGATGTTATTATGTACCAAACCTATCTGCTGCACTTAAAAACTAATAATTTTCCTTTGTTTGATTATATGATAATACATGATAATATTCCACTAGATATAGGACATATGAATTAGAAAAAAATACACACTCTTCTTCATACCTTGATTTTGTTAGTCTCTATGCCTATCTAAGTGGACAATATTATCTTTCATACAGATTGTATATTCCATGTCTCTGGTAATTTTTGTTACTTTTCCCTGACCATAATGAAAGCCTAACCTTTGTAAGATGAATTGACTGAAATTTCATGTGGAAAATGAAATGTGTTCCCTCAAGATTTGCACATTATCATAGGGTTTATTTTTATTTTATTTTGTTCTAAATAATATGCTCATGTTGTTAGATTGTTTGACTACCAGGTTTGAATTTATTTTTCCCAACGAAAAATAATCTACAGAATATTGATGCTCTTTTGCAAAATTGATGCTCTTCTGCACACAGTAGTAACCACTAGAGCTCATTGCTGATACACAGTTCAGGATGCTTTTCTCTGTGTGCATTTCTCTGTGTTTGCTGCTCCTGCATAGGATCTCCTGCCTTTTCTTTGTGCAATCTCCCTCTCGCTAACAGCCACGTTGAATGTGGCAAGGAGATGAGAAGCAAACTCCATCTTCAGAACTCTGCTGTCTTCAGTGCTTAAGAGCAAGGAGCAATTAAGCTATTTCACTGTAGCAGGAAAATTTTACTTACTCTCCCCACAGACTTCTCCTGTCAAGTTTTAAATGTCAGTAAAGTTTTTGAAGTTCTTAAATATTCCTTGATATGGAATATACTATCATGCTGTTCAGCTCCACCTTCCTTACCTAAAGTCCTGAGAATTCATTTGTCAGAACAACTGCAGCTGAATTTGGAAGAGCACAAAAATTAATGAAACATCACTGTATGAATGAGGACCTCTTCTGGCTGTTTCCATGAGCTTTCCCATTAAGAACAATGTAAAAGTATCTGGGTCAGAGAAGTGCAATAAAAGATAACAGTGTGTACCAGAATGGTACTAAAATAATCCTAGTCCCTGTTGTCACACTCTTTAAATGGATGGGTGAATGGCCTCTGTGGTCTGAATATTTAATATACTTGGTTTTCAAGGCACCTTGTATTTTGCTGCTTGTTTTAACAGCTTGTATCTTAGTTACTTTACTAGGCTTTACTAGGTATTATTGCAAGAGGTGATGTAAGTCAGTACCTGTGCAGAACACTTACAGGATTCAAAAAGGCAGTGACCTATGAAAAACAGCTTGCAGTAGCCTGCTAAGATACACCATACAGGATACGATTTTTTTTAAACTACAGAGAACCATGTCATGCCCAAAATCAGATCTCTCTCTCCCCTCTTGGATTTCTGAAAAGTAAATATGTGTAAGTCTGTATAAAGTAGTAGAAGAAAATATTACAGAATAGAGTCAATTTGCATAGCCCAGAGCATCTTTTTGAAATGTTTATCATAGTAGTTCAGATGCCCAGCAAGCCAAGTGCCGAGGCTTAAATCCCAGTGACTTTACTCATGTAAATCACTGTTGTCTTAAAATGGAGGGTTTTGTGTAAGTGAGGAAAGTGAGATTTTGCCCACTATTTGTCCCCTCAGCACCTTCCCAAAGTAAAACAGGTATCTGCTAAGGGTCATTCAGAGACTGTCGGCAAAACATGGTTGGACATATCTTTACGGACCTAGTGACAGATGGTGGTGTGGCAGTGTGGCATTGAAATGGCATTTAGACCCTGTCTGGGTAAAGCAGCCCAAAATAAAAAATTATGATGAGTTACTGCTTCCCTTTCCCTTCTGGCTACAGACTGATTAGGACACTAAATACTTCTCCTTCATGAAAGTTCAAGGTACACATTTCCTTTCAAACAGTGAAACACACAGAGCATAACTTTCACATTTTACAGGCAATTTTTCTAGCTAGTTACTGGCTCTGCTAGAGCACCAAAGGCTCCAAACAGGTTTTGAAATAGTTTGTGCTGAACACACTACTGACTTCCTTAGAAGAAGCTTCTTGTCTGAAACAAGGTGATGAGGTCACTTAATAAGAAATTAAAAAAGTAAAGAGTTATGATAGTTTTTTTTTTTGAATGCTTTTAAAAGATTATTTATTGCATATGTCATGGGAGTGGCTAGTCAGAATTTCCCATCAAATTAAGTTTCAGTAAAAATGTAGTGTAGTTTGTTCCCAATTAGTCAGTAATAGCAAGTGTCCAAATGATTATATAGTAGCAAGCAATCCATTACAAGATACTGTCTTTTTAGTTACAGCAAAACCAAGATTACACTTTCAGTTTGTGGCTCACAGAGAAAACCTTGCTTTTCAGCTAAGTAGTGCAGCATTATTTTGCAGCTTCTGTCAAGCTGGTCATTTTGTAATGATAGCACAGCATTAACATCACTGGATTAATATATTTATTAGACAATTGCAAATATTTCGCCCATCTGAATCATAAGCTGTTTGGGAACTAGGGAGGCCCTGTTATATTTTGCAGTCAGATGTTTTTGATGCATCCTTCTGTAACCAGGTCTTGTCCTTGACAAATACAAGATGGAATAAAGGCTAAATTGGAATTCCATTTCTGAGCTTGAAATTTTAACATGTTTTCTGATTTAAGTTTTCAGAATTTGCAGTTTTTTAATTTTAAATTTAAATCAGTCAAGGTTTATACTCTTCTTAGACTTTATTCTTTTATGCTCAGATGATGGGAAGGTAGGTGGTATGGTAACAGGAAAGAAAAAATATTTGCATATAAGAATATTAAGAGGTAGAGTGAGAAAGGAAAATATAGGGTGGAAGAAACTGGAAAGGTAAATGAAGGCATGAACTGGAAGGAAAAGCTTATGGTCTGAAGTCCATGCCCGGGGTTTCTCAGTTGAGTAGTAGATAATAGAAAACCTCTTGGCTACTTTATGCATGTTATTGCCACTGAACTGCTGAAGTCTCCTTCACTGGAAAGCATCCATACTTCCACCTTTTCCATTCTGCTGCTTGGTTCGTGTAAATGGGATTTCTGCATGGACTCCAACAATAGTGGGAAGTCGTGTTACCTCATGTTAAACGTAGCAGGATAGCACAGAGTGCCAGGACAGAGTGTCAGCAAATCTTGGAGAAAGCAGATCATCAGAGCTAACTTTCTAAATGCTCAGATTTTTTGTTTGTTTCTTCTGGATTCATTATTTGCTTAAAATAATAAATTTGTTAATTTGGCATACTGAACTTGACAGTGTTTTCTCTTCGGGAGTAGATTTTTACACTGATTAGATTTTCTATATTTTACCACTTCTCAGGGGTTTACTTGTGTGTGTGTCTGCATGCATGCACGTGTGTGTATCTAAATCTTGGCAAAGCTACTCAGCGATGAGCATCTTGAACAGCTGCAAACTCTCTGAACACTGGAATTATTCATAGCGCATAAAGGAAGAAAGCCTCTCGAAAATAGTTCAAATATAACACAATTATGGGAGGATCAGACTTGAATTTTTGATTTGAATGAACAAATTCCTGAAGGAGTCTATAAAATGGAAACATAGGTAAATGGAATTATCTCATGGTCCTTTTTGCATTTAAATGAGTGAACAGAATTTGTCAAAAAGAAAAGGTTTACACACAGAGATCTCTTTGCGCTTAATTGTCAGAAAAATTTATCTGTCTGTTTGCTCTCTGTATAATGGTGTAAAAAGGAATTCTGTGTAGACATGTGGTGTTACTGGGAGAACACCCTGTGTGGCCCAAGTCCTTAATGTGAAAGGTTGGAAACTACTCCTATAACTACAGATTTACTCACATATCTCAATGGCACACTAAGTCAGAGATCATCCTTTTCAGTAAAACGATTAAGCCAGAGGGAATATTATAATCCTGAAAAGTCTTACACTTTAGCCTTGTTTAGACAATTTTTTAAATGTGACCAGTACTATTCATGCTTCAAAAGATTATGTGAGCTAAGGAGTAGGTTCACAGCCCAAACATTTTAAAAGGAAAAAAATATTTGTGCTCTTTCATCCTATGGTAATACCTTTAAAAGCTTGTATTGACATACTACAGGTTACACTGTTGTCCACAACTATGCTGCTTGCCTTCACTGCATCAAATAGCAAGTGACAACTCTCAGAACAAAATAACACTTATGAGTATATTTTATTCATAGGAAATTCACATGTTCAATTTTGGTTTGCCTCAGGCAGGCAGCTGGGGTGTAAACTGAGCGTGCTGTGTGGCTTCACCTTACACCTGTTCTTGCAGACAGCAACATGATTTAACGACGGGTCCTTTCTCAATGACACCAGTTACCAATACATGACTAACATATAGGAAATGATCAAGCTTTCTGTTCTCCCTGTGGATGTCCTATTAATTTTCACCAGGTCAGAGATGGATAATTCTGATTAAATCCATGATCTCAGTCCTGTCTTTAGAAACGTGTTTGGCGTTGCTCTGGTACAGAAGGAAGAGTGAGCATGACTCTCAGACATACTGCTCTGCTGAGAACAAGGCATGGAGAGGCATGCAGAGCTGAGACATGTTACATAGTCCCTTTGCATGAGTTGTGTCTTCAGAGAATCCAACCAACGGAGCACCTGATGAAAGCCAGGAGTTCTGATACCAGAGCAAGAACGTGATATCCTCATATTCTCGTGCAATTGAATTGTTTAACTCTTTGCCATGACCTTTTATTGTATAGCATTTTGTTTTACTTTATTTTATTTTGGTTTGGTCTGGTTTTCAAGAGTAAAAGTGTAAGTAAGTGCATTAAAAAAATTTGAAAAGGATGGATAAAAATGTCAGATCTCTCAATGAGCATTTTGTGTTGTATAGAGACACAAATGAGACTTTTACCTCATAAAGTCCCCGAATCTGCTGGGTGCAGATGAAGTATTCAGTGAATCTGTTGGTCTGTTTGACCTACCTTTAAATGAGCTGAGATATGCCCAGTGAATGATGAAATTCAGAGATGACTACCTTCAGCCACTTTTAACAAACACTGTAATTGTACTGAGGGACCAGTATATGTGCCAGCATGCCTGACAGCACATGTGAACGCACTTACCAGTTCCAGGCCAGGTCTCTTGCGTAGGAGGAGGAGCATGACTTATTATTGTCCCATATGTTACATTCTATGTGGTATGCAAATATATAAGAGATGAAGCAGAGATCCAAAGCTGGTTCCAGTATCTTACTACATTCAAGGTTAGGAGCATGATTCAGAAACTCAACAGACGCTGTGACTCAAGTAACTGCTGATGCACTTGGCAGCACGTCTGTATGTACAAACACTAACAAGTACATTTTCGTTTCAGTGTACAGGGAATTTGGGCATGAAATTTCTGTTGCCTATCAGAAATGGTAGCTTTATTCTTCATGCACTAGCCAGAAACTACCAAAACTCAAGGGCACAGCCAGAGGGAAAGGTCTATTATGACTGCCGAAACAACAATATCTACATATTACAATGACCCATGCCTTAATAAGTGGGATAAGAAATATCTTGCCTGAGAGCAGCATTATCTTGTAAAAATAATTTTAAAAAAACTCAAACACATAAGAATTGCTGAAGGTGATCACCATATAGTCCATTGGTTTAAATGCTCTGTCTCTGGCAGCATGCATATGGAGACTTAAGGCAATTTCTATGCAGTTATTAACCGTTTTCCATAACCTTGTCCAGCCTTCTCTTAAACCATATGGTTTCTTAATAGACACAGTATCCAGTAAGAAAGAATTCTCTAGTCTATTTATCTGTTTTTATGAAACAAACAAACAAGCAAACAAAAACCTCCTTTTGATTCCATTCCCTCACTACTGATTTCATTTGACGTCTCCCAATTCTTGTTCTGGAAGCACAGTGAAGTATCACCTCAGAGCATCTCAAGTGATTGCAGTTTGCAACTTCTGTTTCAACTTTTCATCCATCTTGCCTGGGACTCCTGATCAGGCTTGTTGCTACTGAGATATGGGGCCTGGGTGCTTCTGCTCCAGTAAATTTCATATTTCTGTCTGAACTCTCTTATATTAGCAGGATAAGTTAGCAGGTTACAGATAGCAGTATCCAGAAGAGAGTGAAGAAAGCATGTGCCATCAGAAATGTTTTAATTTGTTGTACTGGCTGGCTAAAAACATACCCACACAGGGCCACAAGAAGGCGGAGAACAGTCTCATGATTCAATACAAAAATAGTTCCTGCATGGCTCATTCAAGTTCTTTGTGTACACTCGCAGAAACGGGAAAGCCAAAGGCCCACTGCTGCATTAATGTGACAGGGTGACCTGAGTGGGACCCAAGTACAGGTGTGTGTATTGTGAACATTAACCTGGGAAAAGGGCCAGCCAATCCAGATGTTCAATGTGGATAACTGCTTTAGGGAAGCATTACTTCCAGTGTGAGCAAGTGCAGAATGAGGGATCTTGAAAAAGCTTAGAGATTTGCTGACATTTTGGATATATTTACCTTCCTGGAACCTCTCTGTTCTCTGCCCTTGCTGGCAGTTTGGAGGAGCTCTGGTGCAAAAGACGGCTCTTTGCTTTGCCATATCCTTCAGTAACTGTAAAAGTATGGATAAAATAACACACTTTTCCTCTCTATGGGCTTCTTCCAACTGCTTTTGTATTAACTTAGGTATTTTCTCTGTAATTTTGATAAACTTTCCTAGGTATTTAAAAATGAAGCCGTGTGTCCAGATGTCTGGTATGAGCCAGCCACAGTGTTCTGAGAGGGATATTAGCAGAGCACTTGTACATTAGAAGACATACCATTGTATTAAATCTGTGGACAGCATGTCTGTGACTAAAAGGCTATTATGTTCTGGAAAGCAGAAGATGATGTAATGATAGTTGCATAACCAGGCTTGAAACTAGATCAACAAAACTACGTTTTTTTTAAATCTAGAATAACAGGGCATTAATAAATGATCTGGGCTTTATGAAATGGCATACCTCATATGGCTTTAACACATCTTTCTATCAAAGAAGTATAATCCATGCATTTATTCTCTGATGTAGCTTTAAAAAGATTTTTTTAATCCATGTAAAACACTAGATATACTCACATAAATGAGAACAAGAAAATTAACGCTGATATGTATTCTGAAAACAGAATTCAGTCATGAAGTAAAAAAAAAATCTAGTCTCAAGCGGCATCTGCCTCAGAGACTTTAATGAAATTGTTGGTGTGTATACCCAGCCTTGATGGTAGACAAAGGATTTCTCAGTGTATTTTCCTGTGTGAAGAACTTGGATGTGAGAGATTAGAAGGTAGCAAATCCTCCTGGGTCATGGCACAGAGCACCCAACCAGGGCTCCAGTCTCTTCATTTCAGTGGGATTTGTGTTTGAGAGCCTGGACTTTGAAAGATCATAGTAGGTTTCTGTAGCTCAGATAATGCTAATCACAGAAACATTTGGTCTTGAAAAATTATATCGCACATAAAGGGAGAGGAGAGAAGAGCAGAGATTTTTATCTGTAGAACTGGTGCTTGTAAAACATTAGCTGAGTAATTCGGAGCCTTGGGAAAGGGAGCACATGGCAGGAAGAACATCAGGAGGGAAGTCAGATTAAATACAATGTACCAGTGCAGGAATGAGCTACCTTATTTTTGAAACAGTAAGAAGAAATATTTGAGAATATCTTTTTTTTTCCTCACATGGAACCACCTTTGCCTCCTGAGCTTTATTTTGCCTGTTTTGCTAGAGCTTATGTTTCTCTGCAATGCTTAAAGTGGAGAAAACGCAATCTCTCTGAGATGTTTCTCAGATTTTAACCATAGCAGTGTTAAAGTTAATACTGACTTTAGCAGGGAGAGTAAACTGTTTCTCTCTGTTCTGGCTTCTTCTCCCAAAATATAAATTTACAGGAATAAAATACAGCCAATGTGAAAAGGAATGTAGGTATTCCTATGTTTGATCCATTTGGTTTGCTGATCTAGTAAGTTATTATTTATTGCATGAGACTTTGTGTCACCTTTAAATCAGAGATTCAGAGAAATTGAATGTTTTTGGATGCAACCTATGAGTTTGTGATTGTTCCTGATAAAGCTATGAAAGTGTAAGCATTATTAAAAAACCCTTTGCGTAACTGTTGCAGAGTGGTTTGTATGCTACAATGCTGGCTTTATTACCTTTTGAAAAATGGATGCAATGTGTGTCAATCAAGCAAATATGACTTACCTCTGGCTTTTATTAAAAAATCCTGGAACTTATAAGCCTTGCTTATAAACTAATTATGCACTTCCATAAGTAAAATAGGTGTAGCTTTCAGCATAATAGTTTTGTACTTCCAGGTGTTAAAGCATTATGGAAATTAAAAAGACACGTGGGAAAAATCCATTAATATCTTTAATGCGGTGATGCTACTTCGAAGGGCAACACATCTCTGGAGACAGGTATTTGGTTGCCTTCCAGCCTCTTTCACTGGCTCAGGGGGTCAGAAGGGAAATAGAATAGCTAGATTAGAAAATCCTCCTTTTGGAGAGCTGCCCCAATGAGCTCTCCCCCGATGCCCGGCTGGGGCTGCCGGTCCCTTCTCCAGCTTGGGCTGGATACGGATGCAGCTCCCGGCATGCCAGTGGAGTGGGACGTGCTGACCGCAGGCACCAGCCAAGGGCTTGTGTTCTGTGTGCCCGCGGGAAAACAGCATGATGCAAATGAATCTTTAGCGTCAAGGAAGTGATTACGGTTCCTGACAGATCTCCCGGCTCTCGCCGCTTTCCCTCGTGTTACGTTCAGCGATAATTCAGTGCAACAGACATCTCGGACGTTAAATCTTAGATTCTCTTCTAAGACTGGAAGACTGGAACAAGACTGGAATTTGACCACCTGTGTGCAGTGTGCTTATTTGACAAATAAGCACTGATAGCACTGCTCTGGATAGAGTTTTAAAGCTCCTCCATAAATCACACGTTTTCTGGGAATTGCTTAGCTTGTATGGAGATTAATGAGGAAGTTGCTCTGTTTCAAATGTTAACCAAAATGTGCTAAAAAATGGACAAGTGTAATACACAGCTCTCCTAGGCATAAGCATAAGGCCTGTAGTGTTATAGATGCCTATTGGAAGGGTGTTACCAAGCTAGAAATCATTTCTGCCAGGTTGCAATTTCCTTACTATTACTAATTATAATACTTTAGTACAGTTATGGTAGAGTTATGGAAGAGAAGGGTATGCATTTAACCTGACAAGATGGCTTGTGAATAGATGACTATGCTTTCATCTCAAATATGCCATTTTTCTTGGACATGTAGATATGAAAATAGAGATACTAGTGAGGAAATGACGCAGCAGAATATGACGTAATTTTTCTATTTTTGTGAGCTTTTTACGCTTTAAGTGAGGATGAGTCTATAAAGGCAGCTCAGTTTCACTGGCTCTAAATCTGGCACACGTCTTGCTAAAAGCTCTTGCAAGTTAGCTCCTACACATTTTTTTTCTTCCCACAGAAAAATTAAGCTTTTAATCCATTGATATGAGAATGTTATTTTACAGATGGTTGTTTTTTAGAGTATCTTGAAAACAAAACAGTAACATTGGTCAGAAAAGCAAAGAGAAAAGATATATACCAAAACAACGCTTAAGTATCTCAGGAATGGAAGTGTTTGCTGTGATATATTCTTCTGCATGTCTTATTTTCAAGTATAATTTGTGAAGATTTAGGAACTTCAGTGGAGTAAGAGAAAGAAATACTGGTTGCATAATATACAGGTTCTCTTTCAATTTTCCATATCTTCATTTAAGTAGATAGCTGTTAATACCATAGCCTTATTTATTTATTTATTTATTTCAGTAAGATTTTGTAAAGAAATTACTTAAACTTTTGAGGAGAAAAACAGCAGTGTTTTCTGTGATGTATTATTCAGTTATTTAGAAAAGCCATTTTTTTTTCAGCTTTATTCAAGCATAAAGCTTGCATACACCTTGAAAAACATACACCTTGAAAAGGTCTGAAAAGGTCTGAAAAAGTTCTGCATCAAAAAAGCAAAACTAACTTTCTGACTTCCTGTGACAAAGAGATCTTTAAACTTGTGTGGTAGAGAAGATCACAAAGATATTGGTAAAATTTGAGTGTGAATATCTTGACTGTTGAATAAAATGTTTATTTTCTATGACCCACCTAGACCCCTTCAATTTGTACCAATCCTTTTGAAAAGGGTGTGCAAAACCATTACCTGAGTAGAAGTACATTCTTTTCAGAAGTAAGTGATATATTACTAAGATTTATTTTCCAATGTTTCCTAAATATAACTCACTATTAGTCCATTATTTGATAAATCGTAGATCTACTTAAAATGTGGAAGTATCTGAGCAGTAGGTGTTCGAAAGTACAGCATGTATGGTGAAGCCCACTCCTCTCTCGCTAGCTTCAGACAGGGTACTGGAGAGGTTCCTGGGTGATGACATTAAGGACCAAAGAGTTTCTGTTTGTCCAAGTTTATGCGCTCTGAACAAGTTTAGCTTTGCAGGAAAAATGTGGGATTTGGACTACCAAGGAGGTGAACAGAGAGAAGCTGTATGCCTTATTATTGTAGTGAAATTGTTGTCATACAGTAGCCAAGAATATAACGTATTTCTGAAGTTATCACTTCTACAGAGCTAAGTGAGGGGGCAAGTAAAAGTGTGCTGCATGGGTAAGTCATTATACACTGATTAACATTGCCTTTCCTTTTATGTCATAACTTTTTTCCAGGGTGTCACCTCCTGCTGATGACACACTGTCTGCTGGGTTGCTTAGAAAGCTGTTCCTTTTGCTCAGGATCCTACATCTTCCTACAATGTGGCTGACTTGGATTTTGTTAGGTCTCTGGCCTAATTAAAGCTACAGATTCCATAGTGCATCATGTGTGGGGGTGGTTTGCCCGTGGCCAATTTGAAAGGAAGACGGAACTCCTGGTCTATTTCTAACAGTGACATGGGCCATTGCAGTAATTATTGGTTTTACTGTAAACTACTAGAGCTTAAAGGCCATTTATGGCTAAAACAGTCAGGTCACTGGAACTATGCAGACCATAAAAGCATTATTGCTCCATCGATGCCTTTTTACTGTTTGTTAAGAGGAACACTACCCTTTCATTCCCACCTCCCCTCCCCCTCCAACACTTAAAACATCCTTAATTATATCACTGCCCAAGCTACAACCGCTGCTCTTGACATCACATAAATCTTGCGCTAAATTGGTTTGTGACTGAATTGTGAAAGGGATCAATGGATTCATTTGCACTGATTCTCCACTCTGTTACTGAGAACGTGCCTACACATGCACAGGGTGAGATTATCTGCGTTGATTCACAACCTCCCAGATGTCTTCGGAACTGCAGCTTACCTGGGATACAGGGAAAAAGAATGGGAAAATTAAATCAAATGCTCTGTTTGTTCTTGCTACACCTGTCATTACCAAGTTTCCAATGTGATGAAGTGACACGCTATTTTGTTTCCAGGTTTTTGTTCACAAAACACTGCCTATTCCTAAGAGAGAATTCCTTATAGTTCCCTATAGCAAGGAGATGCTGCTCTCATCATGTCTTTGCTGTCTACAGTACTGTACACAGTATTTTGGTGGACAAATGCTGGCTACTTCTGAATGCTCTGTTTTCATGCAAGGCAAGAAAATCTCAAAGCGAAATCCCAAGTGTAAGCACCAAAATGTGAGCCTGCAGCTGAATGAGGTGGGTGCCTTGGTGACGAAGGCTATACAGAAGGCAGAGTTAATGAATGTCTTCTTTGCTTAAGCCTTTGCCGACAAGGCCAGTCCTCTTGTCCCAGACCGTTGAGACAAGACACAAGAGAGAAAGTCTGGAGAAAACAAGACTTTCTTGGTTAAGGAGGATTGTGTTAGAGGTTATTTGGGCAAACTAGACATCCTCCACCCTGGGCCCTGAAGGTATGCAGCCATGGATGCTGAGGGAAGTGGTGAGCATTATTACTAAGCCACTCTCCATCATCTTTGAAAGGTCCTGGAGAACAGGAGAGGTGCTGGAGAACTGGAAGAAAGCCAGCATCACTCCAGTCTTCAAAAAGGGCAAGAAAAAGGAGCCCAGAAAGTAAAACCTGTCAGTCTCACTTCCATCCCACAAAGGATAATAGAACAGTTCATCCCGGAGGCCCTCTCTAGGTATGTCAAGGAAAAGAAGATGATTAGGAGTATTCAACATGGATTCACCAAGAGGAAGTGCTGTTTAACCAACCTGATAGCCTTCTATGATGGGATGACTGGCTGCATGGATGAGGGGAGAGCCGTGGATGTTGTCTACCTTGACTTCAGCAAGGCTTTTGACACCATCTCCCATAACATCTTCATAGGGAAGCTCAGGAAGTATGGGTTAGATGAGTGGACAGTGGGGTGGATTGAGAACTGGCTGAATAGGGGAGCCCAGAGGGTTGTGATCAGTGGTGCAGAATCTCGTTGGAGGCCTGTAGCTAGCGGTGTCGCCCAGGGATCAGTATGGTGTTGAGTACTCAGCTTATTAATCAGTGGCATGGCTGAAGGGACAGAGTGCATCCTCAGCAAGTTTGCTGGGAGTTGCCAACACACCAGAGGGCTGTGCTGCCATCCAGAGAGACCTGGATAGGTTGGAGAAATGGGCAGAGAGGAGCCTCATGAAGTTCAGCAAAGGCAAAGGCTGGGTCCTGCACCTAGGGAGGAATAATCCCAGGTACCAGCACTGGCTGGGGGTTGAACTGCTGGAGAACAGCATTGTGGAGGAGGACTTGAAAGTCCTGGTTGATGACAAGTTAACCATAATCCAGCAATCGTCTGTGGTGATCAAGAAGGCTAGTGGTGTCCTGGACTGCATTAGGAACTGCACTGACAGCAGGTCAAGGGAGGGGATCGTCTTCCTCTATTCAACCCTGGTGGCCACATCTGGAGTGCTGTTCTGAGCATCTGGAGTACAGTTCTAGATTCCTCAATACAAAAAAAGATATGGCCAGACTATTTGCAGTGGTGCCCAGCAGCAAGAGAAGAGGCAACCAGTACAAACTGAAACACAGGAAATTCCACCTGAATTTGAGGAAAAACTTCTTGACTGTGAGAGTGACTGTGAGAGTACTGGAACAGGTTGTCCAGAGAGGCTGTGGTCTTCTTTGAAGATATTGAAAACCTGCCTGGATGTGATCCTGCGCAACATGCTCTAAGTCACTCTACTTGAGCAGGGAGGTTGGACTAGATGATCTCCAGAGGCATCTTCCAGCCTCAACTATTCAGTGATTCTGTGAGATCTCATGCTTTTAACAATATGTACATGCTGTATCACCTGAGGCCAGTTCACTGTCTTAGCAAAGAAAAATCCAATGTTCTTCACTAAAGGAGAGCTTGAAAATGTTCATGAATAAATTAGGCAGTAACACTGAGAACTTAGATGGTAAAACCTTTGTACTGAAGATGTTTTTCCTATGTGTCTGTGTCATCTGGTGCATAAAACCCAAGCAGGATTATTGTACTATGAGCAATTCTGTACTAATATGAAGAGTTCGCTTATGCTGTAATGCTTATGTTACTTTTTCTGCTGTAAGAAATCCATCATTTCTGTGTCCGAAAAAAAAAAAAAAAGCTTTTTGTGTAGATGGAAAGATTACTTATGGTCACTGCAGTTCAGTCATATAGTTTTACTACTTCGATAGAGCAGTACAGGCTGAGATGGATTTCATTTTCTTGGCATAACTTTTTCCATGCCAGTGATTACAGAATAATATTATCCAAAGTAGTTCACAGTGCAGAAGCTTGCACCTTGAGCCGATGCTCCTGTGCTGGTAGAAGCTGGTATTACAGACTCAGCTTTAACAAAATCAAGAGGCAAAATTCTGTGTAGAGCAGCAGGGCAGTCAGCCAGATTAGCTTCTGACAGACATTGAGAGCTATTCGTTCTTGGATATGCTTAAGTCTATAAGAGGTTGTTCTGTCACAGGGCTCTGCTGAAAGGATTGTTTTATAAGATTACATTTTCTGTTTACAAGGATTATTTTATTTTGTGAGTCAGAAAGGAAAGAGATCAAGCTTTGGGAGAACGACAGCAATGTTGTTTATATGTATCATTATCTAATGCTGTCCATCATTTTGGAATGATGGACATCATTTTTGTTAATATGACTTTCCAAGGTGCACACACTGCCCTCTGCCACTGCCTTTCTGCTGGCTGTGAGAACTGCAAAAACAGAAGTGATATCAGACAAATGCCAAAGGAGAAGGCCGACAGACCAGGAATACCACTTATGTAGAGTAATGTGATTTCTGATCAAGTCTATGGACCATGAGTGCTGTCCTGACACTCAGTGTTAGGTAGCAAATCTGGTCAAGTACCCCACAAGTCCTGTTGAGATCAGTTTTTGTATGACCAAGTCATGCTTACACTTTTGTGTTCCTGTGTTGGAGGTCATTCATACAGAACTACCTTGCCCTGGTAGAGAAATATTTTTCTGGAGAGTGGATCAGTTCAGAGGAATGTTTTCTGTGGGCTGTCCTGTATAGGAAGGAGGTGGGGTTTACATTGGAGCATTTTTAATGCTGTGTTCTAGTGCTTCACTTTAATACTGACTTTAAAAGCTGATATTTAGCTAAAAGAGGTGCTAGAGGATTCATGTATGTGGGTGCTGCAGAAAATAACAACTCTGTCTGGCTTTAAAAATACTAGTAAGCTGATTCTTCCTGTCTCCTATCTCTGTTCTTTCTCCCTGAAATTACTTTGCTTCCTGCTGCAAACTGGATTTTGAGCCATTCATAATAATAATAATAAAATGACACTAATTGCTACATGAGGTGGATGTTCTGAATTGAGCCTGAGGAACTGAGTGTAGGCCGCGTAAGACACCAAATGTAGCAACTTTGCAAATGGGGTAAATTAGAGTCAAAAAGATGTTGACCACTCAAACAGAATACGAGTGGTCGCTTGTAGCCTTCATTTTCATTCACACCCACAATTTGAATTCCTTCACAGAAGGGCTCTTATTGGAGGTAATCCTTTGGGGAAAATTCATGAGAAACATGCCATCCTTGTGATGTTACTGGTAGCAGAAAATATCAAACAAGAAATGGTACTCAGTACAGCTTTTTCTATAAGCATTGAGGACATGTTAAAATATCTAGTGACATTTGATGAAATCTCTTTTTAATACAGGCATTAATATGCAATTTAATCATCTATGTGAAATCAGAGTGACAATTTGGAGGGTGCCTAAATGCTCCAGGAGTCAAAATCTGTTTTTCCAAGAGTGATTAAAGCACTGGGGATCTCAAGGTTCTTTGCAGATCTTTGGTTCAGTAACTTACTGTGAAACATTGTGCTGGGCTCTCAGGCTTCCTCAAGCCTTGGGAACAGTTGTCTGTGTATACCCTGTAGTGACCCAGCTCATGATCTCCATTGACGGTTTGTTAGTTTTAATGCTATATGGCAATTGCTCTTAGCAAAAGCTGCTGTTGGATTGTGTACTGTGAGTTGATCCCCGCTCAAGACAGGCAGGCTGGGGTCCCTGCAGCAGCCCCTGCACTTAACACTTGATGTGCTGCAGCCCGTTTCTGGAAATGCTACCCCTGCCCACCTAACATAAGCATGTGGATGGGAATGACTTGTGTTCTGTGGAAACTGACTCTTAAGTGTTTTCAGTGCTCTTTTCAAGCAGCTGCATATTCTTAAATTTTAGACTGATTTTGTGATTTCTGGGCATGATGAAAATGAGGGAAAGACCTGAATGTGCTGTAGAAAATTCACATTTAGATTCAGAAGAACAAGGGTGTTGTGCCAGCTTTGTGACAGTGGCGCAGAGCTACTTCTGGGGCTGAATGAGCAGCAAGGGCTTCCCCGGTGCAGATTAAACCGGCTGCGCGTTTCCCTTCACGCGCAGCCTTTGCAATGGGAGTCTCTGGGGCCTCAGCTTGCAGGGAGATGGCTGCAGCAGCCAATGCATCAACAACCCTCGGCTACAGCAGCAGCCCTTGGGGAGCCATCGGAGGCAGACGGAATTCAGAGCCTTGTCTGGAGTCCCCTGATGAATGCAGGGAAGGAACTGCACTTGGTCTCTCCAGAGGCTGCTTGCTGCTCTGGGCAAGGGCTGGCTCCTTAATTTCACTCTGCTGTTGTTACTATAACATTTTGGTGTCCTTATGCTTTGACCTCCTAAACTAATGATGTTGTTTCCGTAGTTTCAAGGCGGGGAAAAAAGAGAAAAATAAAAGGGAAACTGAACAGTATTAATAACAGAAACCACCAGTTTCCCTGTCTTTTCAATTGCATGTGTGCATGAGGGTGCAAAAGTATCAGGATGTGCGGGAAAATAAGATCTTTGCAAAGAGGCAGAAAATAGACCCTGCTGTGATGGTGGAGAGTGAAAGAGGAGCTATTCAGGGTTGTCTGTCTGCCCTTCTCCTTTCCTTCTGCAGGAAGGAAACATGCTCCCTCACTAATGTGAGAGTTGCAACCTCTTGACCTCCCTGGGCAATCTGTGCTGCTGCAAAGTGCCTTTGGTGCAGGCCTATCCGATAAACTCAGACCTCTGCTTCTTCCTTTAGACAATAAGCACTCTGTGTTGTACCCTTCAGCAGTTTGTTCTTTAATATTTTGTTCATCTCCCTTAATCTTAGTTAGTGATTCTTTCTTTTGCTGGAAACAAGAAAACAAATAAATGCTGTAGCTATACCACAAGGTCTGAAATTCTGAGATTAAATGAAAAGCAGGCTTCAGGCTGAAGCTGTATCCCTCATAAAGTATATGAACTCAATTTCATGACCTGTGCTTGCCCATTCAGTATCCTTTAATATCACATTGGCCTTTGATCCTGTCGGTACCCTTATGCTACTTGCATAAGGAGCTGTGAAATTCCTTGCAATATCAATCCAGATAATTGATCTGGTGACAAGTAATTGCATAATTATTTAAAGAATGAGTATAATTTAAAATAAGCACTGCCCAATGTTTATCTCAAATCAAAATTAAGGTAAGTTTTTTTATGGTTTGTTTTTAACTCAAGCTTTGGCATGGATATTGGGGATTTCTAAGGCCTATTGCAGCAAGCCAAGCCTAATATGATAGAAGAGACTATTCATTTTGTTTCTGGATTGGAATTAATTTAGAGATATGAAACGAAGGAGATCTCATAGCTCAATGCTTATATCTGTGCTTTGGAAATCTGATACTTCCTGTTTCTGAGGAAGATGGAACTACAGCTAGCAAAAATAAAAATAAAATAAATAAAAGATAGATTACTTTCGGTGCTCCTGCATTATGAGACCTGAAAATATATGTTATATCTTCAGTTGGGATTATCTGAACCGGAGAAGAAAGAAAGTCCAAGCTTAGTGCTGAAAGTGCTTATCCAGGTATGTCATCACAATTGTTTCCCTGGGATTACTCACATGGATAAGATATTAGCATCATTTGGATAGGGGTCTCGTAGTATATTCTTTAATAATCTTCATTGCAAAATAATTTGCTGATTAAATAAAATGCTGGTTTTAATCCCTGGGACTTATTTTACATAAAATTAATAGCACAATTTACAATAATTATAACTAACAATAAACAATGCCGTAATTTCATACAGCTGTAACCACAGTAAGGCTAGCACCTATTTGACTCTGCTAAGGAGTGCTCTTTGTACCACTTTACGAGCTGCTCTCACGAAACTGAAATAACGACAAATTTTTACAGCAAAGAAGTAAGCAAACTTGCTAGTTACAGCTAAGGAGTATATATGCACAGAGAAAATCGATACAGGACATTTGTGCTAATTTTGTAGAGCAATTTGAGATACAGACTTATCCCACATGATCTGCAGGTGCTATTTGCTGTGTTTATAGCTGCTAAGCGTGTGTGTGCATGTATGTATATGCCTATACAGTTACCATATATAACTTTTACCCTTTTATGCGCTTCCAGACGCAATGTTTTCCTAGGAGGTACAAAGGTTATGTTCTGCGTATGGTTTATTATATTGTTCTTTCCTGTTTTTAAGTATTTTTAGGTATTTGCCTGTTCCAGTGAAGGGGGAAGGGATAATGACCAGAACAATTTTCATTTTTAATAAATATGTTAATAAGTCATTATTTAGTATTTCTTTCCCTTATACGTATCAGCATTCCTCACTCTGTGGATTTTGTCTGCATGCTTCCCTCCTGTATGATTTGATAATTGCAAACTTTCATTTTCTCTTTCTAGATTCAGAGTTACTACGAACGATATTAATTTGGCAATGTCACGAATACTGTAGGAAAATATCTATAGCATTAAACAGACTCAGATTAATATGATGGCAGAGTTTTATTGGAGCTGATACAGTTAGCAACAATAAAAATGAAGCTGTTTAATTATTTCTACTAGAATAATTTCTTCTTTTTCTGTTTTTGTCTTTGTAGCTGAGTTTTTCAGATCTCCCCTTTGTTCAAAGGTTAGTGTAATTTCTGCAAAGATCGAACATATGTGCATGCACTTCTAGGAATCAGAAGAGTTACACGTGATTTTTCTTTTTAAATAAAAATTACATTTAAAAAAAAATGCTCCCTTTTTTTGGAACAACCTTGTCACCTTAGAGGTGTGCTATGCAGATGAACACTTCAGCTGTATTATTAAATAAAACAGGGCCAGCCTACAGACTTTGGACATTTTCCAGTCTGCATTGTTTAAATGCAACCTTCCTTCCACGCACATTTTGAACTTATGCCACTAGAGGCAGGTTAGCAGTCACATCTTCAATGACTGGTTTGGATGATAGCATGAGACAGCAGCTACTCATGACAGGCAGTTTGGACACAGACCTTCTGTTTTAGGGGTTACACAATTGCGTTTGGGAGTGGTAGAAAATTTAGAAGAGACAAGTCAGTGCAATACTTGCAATGCCATTTGTCTTCAGGGCCAGAGAGTAATGCCTGACCTTTTGTTAGTCTAAAAGCAGGTAGAGAACCCAAAGAAAAGTCTTGAGTGACTTTTGAATACCTTTAAACATAAGACCAGTTCTGGGCATTTGAAGTAGGAGCCCCTCCAGAACTGAGCACCTTGAACAAGATTGTATCATAAATATTTCAATTAAACACTCACAGTTACAGCCAGGTGTTGGTGAATTTGATCTAACAATCTTATTTTTACTTACATGTCATTTTGACAGAATTATCCTGCTCTGATATGGCTTGTAATCAGAAGCCATTATGTGCATACACTTTCAATATGAAATATTCAACAGGAATATGAATAGCTCGCTCACTTCAGAGAGTTACTTTTACGGATGGAGGGGATTTTCTTTTAGAGAACTGTAGAGGAATGAAAAGAACTTCTTCATTTATGCTAACAAAATCTACCAAATTTCCCAGTAAGAATAATACTGCCTTTTAGTATATTTTCAAATTTCTAAGTGAATTTTTGCTTCTCTAGAACCATGTTGCTTATTCAATATTTCCTGTGATCATATCACAAAAATACTTTGTAATAGGACTATTGGGCTATTAGTGGTTTAACAAGTATTTTACCTTTAAAAAAGTGGATATAAGTTCTCTTTCTTTTGATTTCTGAGTCCTTTGAACAACCATTATGTGCTTGCTACATGTAGCAATAAAAGCTGAGAAAACCAGGATCTCAGGTTAAGCTTTCATTCTTAAAATTGTCCAAAATATGGAAATTAGATTCAAGGGTTTGACTGCTGGTAAACTCTTTACCAAGAGAAAAAGGGCTTGATTTTGCAGTATATTTTCTAGATCTCATTAACTTTATGTGTGGACACATTTACTGTATCTGAAGAATAGCTCTACATGAAGCAGAGGCAGGAAAGTAATGTACATGTTTATTGTGAGAAATTCTCACTAAAATCTCCTGGGTGTTTATGCACATCTTAATTCATCATTCCTTGTGAACTTCTTTACTGATATTATTAAGGTCATAGATATAGTGTAAGCAGAGGAATAGAGCATTTGCTTGCATCTCAGTGGATTTTGATTCAATATTAATTGATTGATTTGTGTCAGCTAGCCCCCCCAAAAAAACAACTTTCTGGTGTTTATGAAAAGCAAAATTTCCAGCAAATAAAACAAATTAGAAAAATTCTATTATACTTTTTTTTGTCATTTCTATTAAGTTTTGATGGAATCTGAACCTGTCAATTTCAGGCTGAATTCAGTAGCATATTAAAAGTGAATCAAAGTTACTTTTGGCAGCAAAGATATTTTCTTTGCAAAAAGCAAATGCTAGTTCAGTTACTAGTTCTGTTAGATCACTCCTGTAATCCTAGGCAAGATGTTTAATATTTCTCTTTTTTTCCACCCATTTTCTGTTGTTTTGTCTGGATTGTATAAGCCAAGGCCACAACCAAGTCTTCATCTTTGCTATGATTCCTGGTCCAGAAGTAGCGTTGTCTGGTTAAAACACTCTTTACATTATTCAGTTGCACTCATGTGTCTTCACCTGATGGATGGTTTTAATTTTTATGCTTGAAATGACTTCATTATTATTATTATGAAATGGACTTCCTTTCAGAATAGAGGATGAATATAACAACAGTGGATATGCCTTTTAAACTTATGTAGATGCATGAAGGTATCTTTGCTGCTGATGTCATTTTGTGTGTTCTTCTTATGTAAGACATGAGCCAATCTTGTCAGCTGCTCTGAAAAGTATTAAACTTTGCCTGATTTGTTTTTCTACGATATCATGCAAATATTTTAACAGATTGAATGCAATAAGTATGATATATTTCTGTCAGAAAAAACTTTTAAAGTGGAGGAGGAGCAAGGCTTCACAGTGGTAAATGCAATGATGTGGTAAGTATCTTCACTCTTTTAAAATTCTCACCTTTCTTGTCATTTGGAAATGATTTTTTTATCTTGTTCCCTTTGATGCAGATGCTTCTCCCATATGGCTAAATGATTATCCATTGTAACTAACACTATACTCAAAAAAACCTAGGAGAATTACCCATATTTATTTCTTCTCATTAGACAGAAGACAAATATTTGCTTAAGATACTGAGATGTATTAATACAAGAGTAGTTCAGCATCACTCTGGTTACAACATATGACAAAACAAAACTTATGACAATGTGCCTTCTGCCTGACTGTCCAGTTCTGGATGTCACACACATACTGGAATCTAACTGACTAGTGATTAAATTTCCAGCCTATGCTAGAAAAAAAACAGATCATCCACAGAAATAAGGTTTTGCAGGATACTTTTTCTTAGACTTCAGACAACCTCACTCACTTCATTGCAGTCTGCAGGGGGAAGATGGCCCAACACCTGCTGAGCAGAATGAGCCTCTATCAGCACAAAAACTTGGGGGCTCATCTACATGCCTCCAAACCCACCACAATAAACGCTCACTACTGGAGGACCTGGTCTCAGTGGAGCCATATCCAGATGAGCCACAGCAAGTGCAGGTAACACTGAAGAACATAGTGAGGCAGAATTATGTCATGTTGGAAGAACATTTACAACAGAGCTGCTGTTACCTCTGTGGTCTTCAAGAAAGGCCTATTAAAAAGTTCAGAAATTACACCACATAAAAAAGTATTTTATTCCCTCTATATGTGAGTTGTGGTATTAATTGCATGTTGTGTTTAACTTCTTCCTTTGAAATGAGTTTAAGTCTCCCTGAAAATGAGGTTCATATCAAAATAGATTAATAGAGAAGGAGACCTGGCATCTTGCCCACTTATTCCTTCTGCCTTAAGGTAGGTCTAGGGCTTTGTAAATGCTGAATGCAAGTGGATGTTGCAATAAGTGCTGCTACTTTTTCTCTTATCATTCATACTAGTGAACTAATTCAGATCAAATAGTTTAAGGCTTCTGCTCTCCTTGAAAGGAGAGAATTCACAAGAAGTAAACTAAAAGCAAGTGTAACAAATACTAGACATCAGTATTCAGAAGGACTAGGAGTGGGTAAGGTGTTTCTAGAAGGTGGAGATGGCAAACCATAAAGATGTATTTTTCTCTTTGGTTGCCTCAATTCTAATAATCAAACACAAACTGTTGCACAACTAGAAGAGAAAGATTGCTTTCGTCTGTCGTCTTAGGTTACGTTACGATAATCAAGGAATTGCTTATGCTCCTGTGCGTTTGACTTATTGGTCTCTCCTGGTGTTGTAGACACTGAGAATCCTGATATTTGATGAAGCTGTCTCAATTTTAGGGTGGGCTAAATAGATTTTGAGGTCCTTGCCACAATATATTTCTAGTTATGATCTTATAATATAAACCTAAGGCAAATGCTCTAATAAATATGGAAATAAACAGAAGCAATGCTGCTTAATTTTGAAGGAACCTGTTAGTTGTGAGGGCAGTGTCAGTACCAAAGGATCTCTAGGCTAAGATCCTAATGTGCTACAGGATATATCTCCAGTTGTCTATAATATGTAAGTTTAGAGTTTCTATAAAAGGATATTATTCTGATTAGATACCAGAGTTTTGTAATGACACTTCTTTAACTATTAAAAATATTTTCAGTACTTTTTTTATAGGCAAATATATTTACCTCAATAAGGTTTGTGCACGTTCAGGGAGAAAGGGGTGGGGCTTAGACCTGCAATGACTGTGTTATCCTATATTTTATTACTCAGCAGTCTGAACTAGTTATGAATAAGTTCTTATCTGAGTGGTATCATTGCTAATAGCTTTCATTAACCTTCTTCTTAAGATACTGTCTCTGTGGTTCTTCATTCAGCTCTTCTGAGAATAAGCAAAGCATAAAATTCTACCTTTTTTTCTTTCCGCAGGCAGGATGTCTGTTTAAAAGTGCCCTGCTCTGTCCAGCTGAGCATTTTCTCTGTGGCTCATTAGGAGACTGCAGGATGCATTTTTGCCCTTGACATCTATCACTAAGAAAATTACCTTCTTCCACTGTTTTAGCTATAACTGCACCATATAGGCTAGCTTTTAACAGGTAAAATGAAACAGAAATGGTTTCAGGGCCATCTGAGAAGTTCAGTTTTGAGTCTCTTATAATGGCTGATTTTCTGCCTCTTGAATTCCAAAAAAAAAAAAAAAAAAAGTCCAAAATAGGAAAACAATATATGTACCTTGACCAGTTATCAACTTATCGACTGCAAAAGATGTTTGGGATATGGTAATTTTGCCATTCAGCAATTCTGGCAAAACCTGAAGGTCTCAGACTTTCTGGATCCCAAATCAGAATAGTCCTGGCTTCTGGAAAATATGGGAATTACCCATTTCCTAATAATTAGGTTCCTTTGGGCAGCAAATAAAAGCCATTTGTAATGGCAACTGCCTTTAATTGAGAAGGCAAAAAGTGAAAGGGAGCAAGGAAAGGAAGGAGAGCAGGTTGAAATAGCTAAGGTTTTGCTGCCAAAATGCTCATTCCCATATACCTGCCAAGGGTGGTTCAAGGCAGGAGGATGGCCTGACAGACTGAGCGTGGTTAGTGGGGCAGATGGCATGTCAGGGAGCAGAGCTATCTGGAGACACTTTTAATACTCATTTCTACACAGGTACATCAAGCTGCCTCCTGACACTGCTCTCCAAAGAGTCCAGGCACATCCCCATTCCTCCCAGCCTGCCAATTACGCATGAGTGTCCTCGACCCCAGAGCAGACTGCAAAAAGAAGCAGTATCAACTTTCTATGCATGTGAGTTTCTAAAAAAAATGTAGAAGAAGCTAGGAGTGCATAGCCCAGGTCTGGAGTTTTGTAGTGCTGCACCAGATATAATGCAAAGGGCCAAGAACTGATTCTCCCAGTAGCTGACAGAATTGTTGCTTTAGTTATTATTTATGTGACTGCTTTGTTACTGTTAGTCATAGTCTAGTACTTTGTCTCTCTGTATGTGTTTGTGTGCATTCATGCATTTGTAGGCATTATGCAACTGAAGTTAATGAGAAGCTGTGTCAGGTTTGCCCAGTGACTCCAGCAGAAATGTCCAGATTTAATCACAGTACTGAAACAAAATGAAGTATTCAGTCCAAAACACCAGTAACATTAAAGGAGCTGGTTTGTTTCAGTGTGTTTGGATACCCACACGATCAGTGCTGCAAAGCAAAGTAGCATCACTTTGACAGACCTTAGACTGCCCCAAGAACACACTGTATGCAAGACTTAGTCCTGTGTAGTGCAGTCGTACTGTTTTGGGTGCTGGCAGCCATAAACCTACATTATCATGAAGCTATACTGCTTCCCACACCAGTGATGGGTTGGTAGTTGGCGATCTTACCAATGCCCTGGTTCATGTTTGGTCAATGTGGCTCAAGATTCAAAGCTGTGATGAGTGCCTGTTTGTCTCGCTATCTTCACCCAATCTGATGCCTGAGTGAATTATGGAACTAAAGTTTGTCTCGCTATCTTCACCCAATCTGTGCTGAGCAGATACTGTTAGTAGGAAGTGTGTTGTAATCATGTCAGTCTAAGGCAGAACTCCATCCATCAAATGTATATCTGTGATTCAGTGCAACTGTTAGGAAGCCCCCATTTAGACCTTGTGTCTCTGCTCCTGTCATAGAGTTCATAAGTTACAATAGCGGGGTAGAGGAAAAACAGGTAGTCTGAGCTGGACAGGCAGTCCCAACTCACCAGGCTAAAGACCTGGGAACATGTAAAGTGAGCAGAGCCTCAAAGAAGTTTGGCAACGTCAGCATCAGTTATGATTTCTAAACCCACAGATGGTTCCTAATACTAGATTATCTAATATCTCAAAGATATATCAAACAGCGGATATATCCTAAATGTATTCAGGGGTGTGTGATTATTAAGTATGAAAGCAGATATAGTTCATTTGTGAAACTAACTGCCAATATTATGAAAGCCAAAAAAAAAAAAAAAAAAAAACGAGCTCTGGAAAACAAGAGGGACAGGCAACTGACGATTTTATTTTTCTTCCACTAGCTAAAATATCACTGCCAATTTTATTTTGTTTGCAGAACATATATATTTAATGCATAACTTTGCTTTCGTAGCCAGAATACTGGTAAAGCACGATTCTATACTGTTCCAAAAATAAATGTATAAAATACTTGTGAGATATCTTGACTGTCACTTTGTATTGCAGAAAACTTGACTGCTCTATTTATGTATTGTGCCCATTGACATCATTCTTACTCACACTTTTATGAAAACAGCATCATGAGATTCTTCTATTTACATAGCCTTGCACTTTTCACAGGTAAAAGATCCTTTTGTAGTTTGCTTAGACTTCAACTAAGGAATTTTCATTTTCCTTTGGTGAAAGTAAAACACTATCTGGTGACAGAAGGAGGAAAATTGAGCCAGCAAAGAATGTCATCTTCTCCATGCTTGGGACAGTCCCTTGTTTTTCTGTTGAAGCTGGCCCACAGACCTGCTTCGTTTTTTTGGTTTCAAAACAGAAACTTTTCAGACAGGCAAATTGGACCTGTTTTTGACATATGGAAATCTCATCGCAGTTTCAGTGGAAATAATCTGATGAATATAAATATATTAAAATAATTTCAAAGATGGATGTCTTGCAGCATTACATTAGAGAAATGATACTTGTATTTAAAACCTTGAAATTCTTCAGCCTTCGATATATCAGATTTTGATGGCTTCTGTGTAAGCAAATCCAAATTATTTAAAAAGTTGTCCTGTATTAGAAGTGTTTCAAAAAAGGACAAATTTCAGAAAAATAGGAAATGGAAATTTCCAAAACTTCTTTTCACTACCCCGGTTTTATTTTTGCTGCCTTGGTTTGCATACACATTTGAAATATACAAGTGCAAAAAAATACCTGAAAGTGCTTAGCAAAGTGTCTACTGAGGGTTATAACGTAGTTTTGCTGCATACAATGTACAGCCTAGAAACAGCTCTCTGTCTCTGAATACCAGCTCTTACATCACTGGACTTATTCACTAAAGAAACAAAAACAATGAAGAAAAAAAGACACTTCTCTGACTTTGCTTAAAAGAAATGAACTGGATTGGAACTGAGAATTTTTAAAATAATTAGGAATAATTGAAACTTAGGAACTAAAAAAAAAAAAAAAAAAAACACAAAAAACCTAATGTTTTGCAATCCAGAAGAAAGTCACAGATTTTTTTTTTTAAAAAAAACATTTATCCAGTGCTCTTAAGTATGTGGACTGTAGTCGCTATGTGCAAAGCAAGCAAAAGATCTGGTCTAACAAGGGAGTTCTTCATCTTATATGTATTCCTGTAATTTCATTGACTCTGCCAATTGAATCACATTACTGTACCTCTAGATCTAAGTGTCTTAAACCTGCCTTATCTTAACCACTATCTCAAGGCTCGTAGTGTTTGCCTGAAAAAGTTAAAGAAGATATCCAATTTTAGATTAACATCCTCCTTTAAGCGAGATGGACTGTCGAATTTTAGAATAACTTCCTCCTTTAAGAAAACTGCACTTGGAGATTTGTGCCTTCTGCTGAGCTGCTATAATGCTGCCTTACCATGATTTTAAACACAGACTATTTACATCTCAACGCAAACCTGTGTATTTCTTTATCAGGTTCCCTCAGTAGCAGTCCATCATATCCATCATGATCCCATCTATATTTGGCCTTTTCTCTAGTCATATCTTCTCCTTGTATAAGTTTTATGTGAAGTTAAGGTGAAGTTTTGAGTGAAACTTTCTTATATGTTACCCGCTGATTGTAACCAGTGCTTGAGTCAGCCTGGAACAAGGCTATGACCTTTTTGTTTTCTGATGTCTCTGGTCCTTCATTGAAAACCTATTGTAACCAGGAGATATCAAGTACTGATTCACTTTTTTTTCCCCAACTGAGTCCCATCATCCTCATTTTAAACACATCTGAAGCTATTTTTCTATTGCCCTTAATTGCATAAGGATAACGCACAGATTAGGACTATGTTCCAAAGTTCATTTAAAACAGGGAGCTGGATTATGTTCTGCAATAAAATGCTACATTGCAATTAATTTTGTCAGAGCTTTTGAAGCTTAAAGACAGTGTAACTTGGAAACAGTGCTATTCTCACAGTAGTATATACGTTCCATCAAAAATAGATAGTCCAAAGCAAAGTGTGGCACAGTTCAAGATTTGAATACTTATATATTGGTATATTTCTGGGCCAGGGCGAGGGAAGCAGGAGAGTGGGGGAGAAGCTGGGATTGTATCATAAATTACAATATACTATTATTAATATTTTCATCTGTTCAGTTAAGTTCTTGCATTGCTTCCTTTCTGCTTGACCCTGTAAATTAACTTAGTCATACTTTCTAGAAATACTACAACAAAAATTTCATTAGATTGCATATATGTTCATGTACTCACACATGTATTAGTTTTATTTTATTTCTTTAAAACCTGCCTGTTTTAGACCGTGTCTTGAGGGCAATGTATCATTGTTATGATAATGCATATCTGAATTAAGACACTCAAAGACAGTTTGCTTTTCCTAATTTAAGAAGGTTTTACTAGAGTGAAATGAATAATTCAGAAGATAAGATACATTCAATTTATTTTCCTGCGTGTTCTATTCATCTGTGAACAGCCTCCAAATTTGCTTGAATTTATTAATTATTTAAAATTGTTTCCAGAAGAAAGATTTTATGAAACAGCAGAAAATACAAACAGACATTGCTTGGTTGCTTGAAAGAATAAGTAAACCACTTTGTTTTGATGACATTTCATCAGTTTTCTCATTGGTTAAGTGTAATTTCTGTTCCAATATCCTATGGAAAAGCTTGTACATGATGGATTCACAGACATCTGTAGGATGGCTTGTGAGCTAAAAGAAATACATGGCATATAAGATCAATTTCTTAAATCTTTGCTGCATTTCTTCTTTTATATACACTAATTGTAGGCTTGGTTTCATGACAAACACTGTCAGATTTGATTTGCTACAAAGTCAAATATCAGAAAAAGAAACAAATCAGGACAGAATTTGACTTCTCAGCTGATAAAGTGTGTTGGTTTTGGTAGCCTAGTACAGAATTGACAGAGGTTTTCTAAGATTCCTAGTGAAATGCCTTCAATTTTGTTATTCCTGATGGGTATCACACTGCTATTTTGTCTAATTATTTCTCATCTAATCTCATTAGGTACCAATAAGAGAGAAATGCCAATGAGACTGTGTTCATCTTTCATTAACCGTTAATTCCAACACTCTTCTCAAGTCTTTAAGCAGCAGAAGAGCGAAAAGAATTTTAGTAGCTTGCTGGAGTTCCAATTATTTATTTCTTTAATTTGGTAGCTGCTATATTCATGCCCCTGTTGTAAATTAAGTTGTTAGAGTTATTACAGGGAAATGTTTTTAAATAAACTAAACAAATTACAATTTAATTATATTTATTGAGAGAATCAAAATGAGTTTTAATGAAGACAGGTGCCCTATGTACAGCTCCTGAGTTTAAGGGCAAGATGAACAGCAGACAAGATATTCTCTTACATAATATAACATCTCCAAAACGCTGTTCTCTGGCACCCTGGGCATGGCTGCACAAAGCATTTGTTTACCTGAGTCTTGAGCACTCCCAGGATATGTAAAAGCTTTCAAGACTTGTTAAGCAAATGTTAGAAAGCAAGAAATGGGTTTGTAATGATAGCCGTATGGTTAGGATGATGTCTATTCCTGGGTTCTGAGACTTCTGATTTAATTTACATGGAAAAGTTGTGTGCTAGCAGACATAAACAGTTCTCGTAGACCATAGCTGCTGCTTCAAAATGGTTTATTGCTCTAGTTTTCAAGTTGTCACTGTGTCCGGGTTTTCCATAGTTGAAATATCCTCAAGATTACACAGGATGGATATAGCGAAGATTTAACAACAGGATAAAGCTTCTTTACCTTTTCTCTTTTTCCTTTCAAAGTGGCACAGATGAGATTTTCATGATTTATTCCATCAGCATTTATTCAGAGTAGAAGCAGAAAATTTTATTATCACATTGTCAAATCTTATTATTCAAGTGTGTAAAACAAATGAAAGAAGCTATGTGCTCATTACGTGCCAGGGCATATGGAATAAATGGAATCTCTAGTGGTTTTGCTTTTTTCTGTTTAATCTGGTTGCAGAAGTAGGAAGTTTAATATTAATTTAGAATGGACCAGTGATCTTACTTTTACTAATAAAAGTTTTGAAATTTTAAGTAATACTTCACTTTCACCGGCTGTTGTTGTACCTGTTGAAGTCTTATTTCAAAGAGCAAAGTTGCTGTAGAGAGTCATCTCATGTTCAAAAGTGATCTATCAGCATTTTGAGAGCTGGCTGAATAATACAGTGTTTTGGGTGGGGTTTCCTAAGAGTCTTTCTGTGGTATGGTGAATAGGTTTGAACATCTGGACTGAATATACCAATGTAAATCTCTAATCATATGTAGAAACACAGCTCTGACTCAAATGTCTATCATGAATCTAAAAGTACCTTAGAGTTATTGTGAGTAGGGGAAAATGGCTTGATCATACAAGATATAACTTGGGGAAGGTCATGTAGGAACACATTGTTTGAACTCAGGAAACAATTGTCTAGAAAAACAGGCAACAAGGACATATGCAAACATGTAAGAATTGCTTTTAGAGAAGTGACAGAACTTATGAGCTGTAATGATTCTTCCAACCTGCGGGATAGTTTCTTGACTGAAAGTCAAAGGGAAGACACAGGGAAGAATAAAGAGAAAACCAAAGAAAAAACAATAAACAAAATCTTGCAAACTGCTAAGACATAAAACGGCTTTCTCAACAGAGATGTTATTTTTTTCTGTTACACCAGAGAGATACAGAGAGTCTGCCTAGGGCATCAGGAGATGTAGGTCTGCTCCATTCACCACTAAAAAAGGATAATATGTGTATAGGATGTTTGTATTTTAGAATACCTGTTCTTCCCCTGATCTGCAGTTTTTTCCAGAAAAAAAAAATGTGTATTTTTAAGACGCCTTTATCTCTGCATAAAAACACACATTGCCTTCCACAGCAAAGACTAGTAGTAGCTCAGAACAAGTTGTGAATCTGTAGATCTGTAGGCGAGAATAGTTCAGTGAAGGGGCACGCCACAGGCAGGTGGGGAAAAGCCGTCAGGTAGGCACCAGCATCAAACACAGTACTGGAGGGGGTGAATTTGGAGGATTTAGGAGCAAAATAAAGAACAACTTTGTTGCACCTGTCTAGTGAAGCCATTATACCAGCCAGCTCACATGGGAAAATGGAAGAAAACGTCTACCTGTTGTCAGAAAATGAAAAAATATATATTGTGATGCAGGTTCTAAGTCTTACTCTTATAAAGAGTTATTGAAAAATGGATTATAATAGTTCATTTGTGCTAAATACCCACCTGTATCTTTTTAATCACACAGTAAAATGCAATGCATTTGTGTAAGTAAAATTGGAAAGAGAGGAACTTAATTAAATGGTTTATGTTTACTACTCTAAAAACAACTATTAATTACAATTAAGTCTTATAAAAATATTACACTAACATTACTGATGAACTTCATATCCTTAGCTCTTGTATAGGCCCTGGCTCCTGAGAGCAATTGTATCTTGTGATCCCAGCTTCCAGGAGTTTTTTCACTGATAAATCTTAATTTGCTCATATTTTATGTAGTCTGCATTCATGTGTTTGGAGTTTGGCAGCCCTCAGCACGTACTTTCAAGTTTCCCTGGGTTTGGCAATTAATTACTTTTAGGCATCCTTGATTTAATTGAAATGATTGCTGCAACTGGGTTAGTTGTGTTGTGAATATTATCTCTTCCAGCAATGTACCAGAACACATTCTTTGCTGAAGTAACATTCATATTTCTCATCCTGGTCCTTTCTGGATATATGCTCATTTTATGAATATGTTTAACTTTTTTTTTTCATATGATAGTATTGAAAATGAACTTTTTTTTTCATGTACGGGTATGTTCTAGTACCTGGCTTCAAACCAAAATGCTTTTTCTTGTTCGGATGTAGTCAGTATATGACCCTTCATTTTTGTGGTTACCCGTAGCATTGATTTGTGGGCTTCCATATGACAGTATCAATAAAATTGTCTGTTCACAAGATTTTTCTGTTTTGATGCACATGCCATCACTGAAAGACCACATACTCTTTGGATAAGTCACCTAGTCCCTAAGCCACTGACTTAGGGTTTTAGTTTGTAGTTCTTGAATTTGGATAGTTATTTTAATATGTGTCAATCATTTTCCCCAACTCTATAACTTCTTAATGTTGACAGCCATTTGCTGAAGAGAGACAGAGAAGTTTTGACTCATACACCCTGAAGAACATATAAATACCAAACAAAGGCAATAGATTTGTGAACACTGGAGACCAGTTGTGACAAGGAAGGGAAAGCCATGTGCAATGTATGACTCCTTTCGTCTCCAGAAACCTCTGCTTTTGCTTAAAGTAATCCTCCAACTTGCCATCATTGCCACACTGCATAGCTTAGTTAAGCTCAGTTATATATTGGCAGAGTGCAGATGCTCATTAAGTGTCATGAAAGCTAGTAGCAGCAACTCTAATTGTAATTCGGTTCACAAATGCGGCCCTAAATATTGTTGCCGCAGAACCATCATTACACTTTCCAGCACCACATTTTCATATCCTTGTGAGAAAACTATTTAAAGCAGACTGATAATCATCTCGGGCATTTCTTAAAACAAATATCAAATCATGTGAAATCTCTTCAATGGTTCCAACAGGAAAAAGATATCCTTAGCAAACTAGATTTTCTCTCTTCCTGTAGGCAGCTGGCTTCTCAAGAATAGAAATGCAGAGAAGCCTGATTCAAAAAGAAATGCTATCATATTGTAGATGTAGCACCAACACCTACAATACGATGTTTTGACAGTGTGTGCTGTGCAGTGATGTATGACAGTGTCATGCACTACAGGGTTATACACCACAAAACATATTCCTTTTAAATCACACTGGACCACTCCCATAGCCCTATCTTTGCATTTGTGCACTGAAAAGTGTAATGGAGGTGCCCAGAGTGAGCAATGCCATCTTCCTCATAAAACTGGTGCTTAAGAACGCTTAAGATGAAGATTAAGAAAAGATTAAGAAAAAGAACAATCCCCAAAAAACAAACAAATAAAAACAAAACAAAACAAACAAAAAATAAGCCCTCCAATTCATTTGTGAAAATATGTTTGCAACTAATTTAATTTGTTGATAGAGGTTTGTTTTCTCCATTGAGATGATCTTTTGGTCTCTTCAGCTGGCTCTTGCCTTGCATTCAAAAAGCATTAAATCATGAGTTTACTTAATAAAAACAATTTGAACTTTCAGAGTCCTCGGGCTTTTTTCTTTATGTACTCTAGAAGAGATGCCAAATTTTGAAGCAATTTAAAGATTCCTGACATGTCAGTCATGGTAAGCTGCTGGAAAGACAAACTACTGAGGCTTATCTTTGTACAAAAAAAGGAGATACAGTAAGGAACTTTTCTTGTTTTAGAAATATTTATATGGCACGGACATTTTCTCACTCTATTTATAGTGATGGAGTGGAAGATGAATGAAATAATGTTGGATAAATGACTCTGATATTATCTGACTAGTACTACCATTATCTCTCCTGGACCTGTCAGAAATATTCCATTATATAAGACAGATCGTGGTCTAGTTACTGCCTAGAAGACTAGAAATGTAATGATGATATTCGCTGAAACTAACCATCAGTTTTTTATATAGGGAACCGCTATTTCAAGCCACTTAGTTGCAATATGCTATTTCTGGATATTTCTATTTGTATAATAGTGACATGTAGCACTATACATAGAAAAATATGATGATAAAATGAAGACTTTAAACTGGAAACAACAATAGAAAACCAAATGCATTCATCTCATCATCTTAGTAATAACGAATTTGAAATGAAAATGCCTCACTGATATATGTATTGAAATAGTTTATTCAAAGCACAGCTTTTGGGTGGAAGAGAATGTTCGTTAACTTTATCTGCAGCATTTGTGCATGATGGTGTCTAAATTCACTGTTCAACTCTGTTTTTGGAAGCAGGGATGTTCTCCTTTGTGTTTTTTCCTTACTTGGCTGTAGTGACCATTATGCTCATAGAGCCAGCTTCTAAGATTGCCAGTATTCCCACAGCGCTTTGCAGTGGATATAGTTTAGCCATTAAAAGGTGTGTCTAGATAAATAGCGGGCTGAAGTGAACACAGGGTTTCCTCCAGCTTCATTTTGACATGTGTGCAGCATTCATAAATTCCCTCCTGATCCACATGTACTTGTGCCTTTAAGTTGGTTCGTGTCACCAGATATTGCTCATTATTTTTTTGGTAGGAGTTTTATATTTGCAAACTCAGGTAAAATAAATGTTTGAGTAATATCCTTATCCTTAAGCTATATTTTTGCATATGGATACAACTACCTTAGTGCACACGTGGCTCATGCAGCTCAGAGAGGCGCATGGTGAAGTGATAGCTATGATGAAAGGGTTTGTGGTGCTGGAGGACCAGACTCACCCTCTTCCCTTCTAGACCCAGGCAAGATTTCAGTTTTGTACATCATGGCAGTGGTTAAAAAAGGTGATGTTCGTGCACAAGAAGAGGCCCTCAGGGAAAATCTGCACAGCATTGCCATTGTCATCTGCACAATCCATTGCCATATTGACTCTCCCACATGCAAGGAGCAAGGATTGGTTTAGAGAGATGTTGGCTACTATGTTGATTAGCACCCTCACACCATCATATCTTACTGCACTAAGTCCATCACCACCAAGAAAAAAGTAGCCACTTCAGCATTTAAAATGTAGGATCCTAGGCACAATAATAATGATTTCCAATATCTCTTTCTCCTGAGAGCTCATTGTGTGGAATTACTTTACCTTTGCACTGTTTAACTGCAAAATGCCTTCTGTTCCCATTGATAAATCAAAGGAATAATCAGGCTACGACTAATAACCCTTCTGATGTCGCTAATGAGCCTCAGTGGTCCTTCTCAGTGGTCAATTTACTTCATTCAAATTGTGGATGTTTGAGGTTATATGCCAAGAGAAGGCATACATGGAAAGTGAAGATCATGGAAAGCTATACAAATTGCTGAGCATCTGAAGTGAGACTACAGTATCACAAATCTGTTTTGTTTGTGCCACAGACATTGATGCTTTAACTCAAGCTCCTTGATTGGAACTTTTTACTGACAGTTTTGTCCACTCTTCTGCTCATCTGCAGTGAATTATCTTGATTTTTGATGAAATGTTTGATGTTACTTAATATTGCTTTTTTCAGTCATTTAAGCAAAATTTTATAGCACTTGTGTAGCCTAAGAAAAACATACATAACAGTTGCAGTGTGTAAATTGTGACCTATGCTTTATAGTAATGCTGCTTATTCTTCAGTAGGAGGCTGACAATCTCAAACCAGCAGCCTAATCAGTAGCGAACAGGAAATAATTAATTTTGCATTTTCAGGATTGTCTTACATTGGTAAGATTATATTTTCAGCTTTTGAGAATTACACATAGCTTTATGGAACCCTAGTAATTGCCCAAATACTCATAAATCATAAATAATGGCCCTGCAGAGAGGGGAACTGGAAGCTATCTCTCTCATTTGTGAGACAAGAGATTTATAGCTGGCCTCTGTCCAGCCAGAGAACAGAACACATAAGCAAAGCAGAAGTGATTGTAGTCTTTCAAGACCATGGACATATTCAACATTAGCATCATTAGAGAGGAATTCCTTCACCAGTGATTTAAGAGAGATTATTGCAGCTTTTTTTTTTTTTTTTAATTTGAATACCTGCCTATTTAGAGATGGGCAGTGTAAGATAGTTCTTATCCAAATAAATAATCTTTAGCCACAAATACATTTATTTAGTCACAAATATAATTAAATATTTTGCTTGTGTTTCTTTTTGCTGGTCACATTTGCAAATGCATTTGTTGCAATGTAAATGGCTTTTCCCTCAGTGAATAATTTATAAATAATTCATAGTCCAGGAAACATTTTAAATGTATGAGAGAGAAGGAAAGCCTGTGGTGGAAAATGTAAGACCTGTTAAAACACTCTGGATTCTGAGCAGAGGAGAAAGGCTCATTTTCCACAGGAACTTAAGGAAAAAATTTTTAACAGTGGGGGTGACAGAGCACTGCAACAGACTGCCTAGAGAGGTTGTGGAGTCTCCTTCTCTGGAGATCTTCAAAACCTGATTGGATGCCACCCTGTGCCACGTGCTCTCGGTGACCCTGCGTGTGCAGGGGGGGTTGGACTAGATGACCTCTAGAGGTCCATTCCAACCTTAGGCATTCTATGATTCTGTGATTCTTTGATTTGGGAGTCCTGGTTGACAACAGGTTTTTAGCTTGTCTTTAATATACTTAATATACTCTTAATACTTATATATATATACTTATATACTCTTTAATATACTTAAGCAAACTTAAATCCTTCCATTTCTACTTGTATACATGCAATATCCAAATGTTGTGATCAAGATGAAGAAAGACTCTTGATGGGTAATTGGTTCCCAAGGAAATTCCAAAAAACCCTCATTATTTTGGAAGAAGCTGGGGATGCTGCTGGCCCCACACATTGTGGCAGAAAGATGAAGAAAAGCTCAGAGGTAAACAGTTTGAAAGGATTTGAGGTCTTATTTGGATGAGTATGGTTTTCCTCTTTCTCTTTGTTTTGCATAGTAAAAAGCTTTGTCCTCCTTTAGAAGTGTTTATTGGCACTCCTGTATGTTATCAGAGTGAGTGCATTGTTTTTCATGTATGAAGAAACCCGTATCCACTCCATGAAGCTTAAAAAAAGGAAAAAAAAAAGGAGAATAAGAGCAAAAGGAGAGTAAGAGGGGAAGAGAGAGTAAGAAGAAAGAAGGAAAGAAGGAAAGAGAGACGAGAAAAAGTGCAAACCAGTGCAAGTGCAGTCCACTGGAAGGTATGACCCCGTGAAGCTGGGAGAGTACCCCAGGCATTCATCACGCTTTTTCTTCCTCTCTTCTGATGATCCAGATGCCAGAAAGATGCTGTCAGGATTGTGGTTTACGTAGACCTTCAGGGCATATTTTATTTTGAAGTAAGTATGTGAGTTTCAGTAATCTAAACCTGACTTACTACAGTAGTGAATCAGGTTTTTTATTGTTTCTTTACTGGATTTTAGTCATTGGAGTCAGATTGGCATCTTTGCTTGTAAACCGTAGGGAAAAAAACTTTTGACTTCGACATGAGCACAGACAGCTTTTCTTTTGTCTGAATGAACCATGTACTCAGGTCTTAGCAGAGTTAGGCTTAATTAAGAAATACTTTGGCCTTCAACCTATTCCTCAGAAAATGCTTTCTCGTATTTTCCTTCCTTATTTCCCTTTAGATAATTTGGATCTAAGTGTAACAGACGGAGGTTGCCCAATCTATGTATTTAACTTTTCCTTCTGAATGCTTTTAACGTTGATTAATCTGTAGATTATAATGAAGTTACTTGAAATAAATGATCCATCAATCTTGCCTTAATAGAGTTATCTCAATGAGTCTAACAATACAACTGAAAAACTCGTTTTCATCATTTGACCAGGGATCTGGTGTTGCAGCTTTCTTTCACTTTATATAAAAGATGGATTCCTGCTTCTTGGTGTTCTGCCTTTCATCTCATCCTCCATCCCAGTCACAAACAAAGCTGCAGATTTAAGGTTTACAGTAAGAGAGCGGTAGTGGTGAGTGCCTCCTACTCATGGAGGGGTAGAAATGCCTGCTACTCAGGTGTCAAAGGCAGGATGAGGATCTGCTCTTCTCCTTTGGCATCTGTCCTGGAGTTGGATGGAAGAAGGATATCCCTTATCCATTTCATGGGGTAGCTTTTATATGGGCTGGTAGCTAAGGAGTGAAGTTGTCCCTGAGGACCTGCCACCACCTTCTTGAACATAATGGGAAGTGGTGGATAAGCAGTAACATTCTTGATGAGCACAGCTGGGTAGAGGTGCATGGGGAAATCTACATTGTGCAGTTCTGTCAGCATTTTAATGGATCTGCTTTGAAATTTAGGCGTTCAAGTGCAAAGACATTTGCTTCAGGATTCATTTGAAATCATGTCTTGGTCTGCTTGAAAATTAACAAGCTTCAACTGAACAATGTTCTTCAGCTCAGATTTAGGTACTCGTAAAAATTTGAAACTGAGGGGTTTCAGCAGTTTTCAGGCTTGTAATAGATCTTCTGTGCATATATCAGATACTTAGTGAGAGCTAATTCAGAAATATTAAAATAATATTAAATCTTTTATAGAAGCTATTTTGATTTGTTTTGATTTTAAGAGGATATTCAGTAAACAGAAAATTTTATACTTTTTCAAAGTATTTTTGGCTTTTTATGATGTCCTTTTTCTTTCTTTTTAACAGAAATCAAGGAAGTTATCAGCATGCTTTCTTGCCTTTCAGAGAGCAAAAAGTCCATTCTCAAAATTCTCTTTTAGGTCTTCTGGCAGCTTCCTTCTCCAGTCCTGCCTAATGGCATCAAAAGAATGAAGTAACTTGCATCTCTTACAATCCAGCAGTCTACACCCTACTTATCATGTGTGAGGCTGACTCACACTCACCAAGAATAGCCTAGAGTTTTATAGCCTTTGCAACCAACATCAATGAATTAAATTGGCTAGAACAAATAAGGTGACAAAGGGCAATGATGATTGGCAGAAGAAACGGAAAACCTACAATTTAAGGATTGACAAAGTCCTGGGTGACAATCAGCCAGAGTAAGTGTATTTGCAGTGAAATATATTATAATTTCAGGCTTTCTAATAGCAGGCTCAATTTTGCCATAAGTGGTATGTGGCCATGATGACCTTTTGTTTTGTATTACACTTCAAGAAGTGATTTGAATTTGAGAAATAGAAAGCTAGATCCTTTATTCTGAATACAGCTGGTTCAGCCATCCAGATCATCGCTGACATGGCTGCATTCCTCTTTCTGATACAGCAAAATGCAGTTGTATAGATACATAAACACACACTACTTGGAAATATTATTTTGCGCTTGTATTTGACATTTTAATTTTGCTTCCAAGGGGGAGAGGAAGAAAGCCTAATCTGTCATTTAGCTGTATTGCTCTGATAGCACTCTCACTGGCTCTTGTTCAAAATCAATATTAACAGTCAAAGGATTTTATTTGCTGGGGAAATTGATAGGAATCAAAATAGCTTTTCCAAAATAGCTCTCCATGTGGATGCCCAAAATTATTGTACATCTTGGATGTAGATGGGCTCAGACTAAAATCCACCAATACGACAAAATCTAAGGAAGTGAGCAGAAGCCCAGAGAAAGAGTGCTATCTACAATTTATTAGTATTTGTGCAGTTCTCAGAAACTCAGTATTCTATATCTGAAATAATTTATTTAGTAGAGTAGGAAAGGCAAGAAATGTCACTCACCTTTTTCTTTTAACTGTGTTTGTCACAACAGCAAGTGTTTGTCATTTTGATTTTCCTTGCCAAATTTGATGGGTCTTCATAATGCTGATTGAGCAAATGCCAAACTCATTCTGGAAATATCTTCCTAGAATATCAGGCATTCCTTCAGGTCTCATAGGAGACTTGCTAAAGTGATGGTAGATGGTTTTTAGAGTTCTTTTCAGGCCTGGCAACTTTCTGTGTGGTGACTCATCTGATTTTTAATAGATGTTGCATAACACTGGTTTTCATTGTGCTTGTTTTGTTTTCCACCATATGAAGTTTCTCAATAAGAATGTACTTTGGAAGAAGTAGCTGATGCAAATGCACTTTTCCTTTCCTTTCCAATTCTCATTTTTTGGAGATGTTTGGTTAAAGGTGACATTATTCACATGCAGAATGAGTAACAGTCTAAGGGCAATGGACCTCAGAGTCTCTAACTTTATATACCTTTCTGTGGAAGATTTTGGTAAACGGGATATTTCAAAGGAGAGTTAATTCCAACTGGCATTAGGCTAAAAATAGGGAGAAAGAGGTAAATGAAAGTAATTTCTCTTACATCATCTGCATAAGTAAATGGAATTCTGAGTATTCAGAATTACTGAAAACCTAGAATCTGATTTCAAACTGGAAAAATTGAGATCTATACTTTAGATATAGA
>NW_010583607.1:481745-503087 GCF_000705375.1 Tinamus guttatus
GAGATAACCCCTTTTGCCTTGAATTCATGCTCCAGGCTGGGTGGATAAAGCAGGAAGACACAGATTTCTTGGAGGAGAGAAGAAGGAGAGGAGGAGGAGGTGAGAAACCAGGCACCAGGCTAAAAAAAAAGAAAGAGCTCTTCCTCGGCATGGCTTGGACAGCAGGATGAAGGTGGGGATATAGAGACAAAAAATGATGGGAACTGGGCTGTTAATAGCATGAAAAAATAAAGTAACATGCTTTTTCCCTTTGTTTCAATTTAATTTTTTTCTTTACTATTCTTAGTGCTACTGAAAAAAATGTTTTGACTGAAACAACTATTTTACATAATTGTAGAGTTTATTCCATTAGTCTTTTTTTATTCACCCTAAAAGCCCCTTAAAATTCTTTCAGTGTCTTCTCATAAATGCTTCTTTTTAAAAGTAATAGCTAGTAACTTTTCAGACAGAAATAAGAATTTTCTTTCAAACTCCAAAGGACCCTTTTATTTGTGAACAGTGAAACTAGGAAGAAATTATAACAGCATAATGAATGATTACATAAATTCTGCTCCACGGAAGAAATATAAAGGGAATAAACAATAAATGATGAAGTGTCTGCTAAGAAACCACAGTAAGCCTACTGAGCTCCTGCCTTTTTTCTTTCTCCCAGAATAGATGTAAAAAATATGCCAGTTTTTAAATACAGACCACATTCCTGGCTTTAGAAGTTTCTTCTTCTTCTTCTTCTTTTCTTTTTTTTCCAGGGTGGGGGGTAAAGTCTTATTATTTGTATCTTCATGATTTTTTTTGTTTACTTGATTCTGCCCATGACTGATTTACAAACAGATGGACACAGTGAATTTCTGGAGAAGTCCTGCAGTTTGATTGGATTGTTTATTTGCAGATTTTGGCTAAGTCTGGGGAAATATAACAAGGAGAAAAGTCTAAGGTCAAAATTTAAATGCAGGTGTTTTCATAAGCTTTCGGCTCTAGTGCTGACTTTCCATATGGGTACGCATTTGTTCCCAAATTTGCTCACATGGCCCTAGTCATTTTATTTTTATCATTAATAACCTTTCTTTCAACAACTACATTGCACAGGATTTATTTATCTTTTATGTGAGACAGAGAGTGCCCAACTTTTTCATAAAAACACAAATTTTGCAAGGCTGTTCAGAATTATTACAAGACTGTCTCAGACATATGTTGATGTTAAGGCACATACAGTCAAAATGGCTAAAGTCTGCTGGCTTGGTTCCTTCCTTCTGAGAGCATTCCGAGTGTGAGGGCTAATGCTGTGTATGGTCCCACTTGATGAATCTCTTTTTAAATCATTGGCCCAAACAAGTCTTAATGTTATGAATTTCTGCACACAGCTGCCAGCCAGAAAACTTTGGGTTATGGTTAAGGCATGGATTAGATGGTTTAGATCTTCCAACTACGGTACCTCTTAAAATAGTGGCAACATTTCATTATACTGCTAGATGGATTTGTGTCTTCTCCATTATCTTGGAAACAGAAGGGACTTTGAAGGCAGTATAAGAACTGACTTAAAGACAGATAATAATTTTCCATCATAATTTCCATATTAACCCTTTATCCTATAGCATTTTCATTAAATAATATAATAAGTAAATACAATAATACAATACAGTAATACACAAAATTGTTGTGAAATAATCAGCGTAATAACTTCACTATATATGAAATGTGCCTGCTGAGAAGTAGAATTTTATTATACCTATCCTTCTAAACACTGGGCTTCTAAGTGAAAAATTATCCTAAGAAGACTTCTTGTATCCTGAATATTCAGTCTATTACTCTGATAGGAAGCAAGGCAATGGCATGAGGCCTGTGTATATAGGATTGTAGATCCTTTACCATTTTCTGTATGAAAGCTAGGATATGATATATTTTCCTAAGTCCAACCAGTCACATAAAATGCAGAAATCAATATGATATACAATTGTAAAAGGACTATTTTCCTGACAGTATCTATTATCTGAGCTGTGATAGGACGTTGAGCTTGAAGTCTCCCATATGGATGCATATAGATGCAAAAGACAATCTTTATTTCAGGCAACAAAAATGAAGGCAGAAAGGCTGCATACGAAGCAGGCTTCAGCATTGCTCTGTAGACAACACTGCACATCTTTTCAATAAGATAAATGTAGCATAATTAAAGGTTTGGTTGTTCTGGCTACTATGGTTGTCATTGGTTGCCGTTCACTTTCCTGGGGTTTCCTGGTGTCATGGGATCTTCCTGTGTGTCTTAGGATGTAGGTGCCAATCTCTCAGGTTAGTGAATTAGGAGGAATTTGGTTCTGCCAAACTTAAACCCTCAAAAATTTTGCATGTTAGGCACTGTGGTTGGCCTAAGCATAGTGAGACTTTGCAACAATAGAATAACAACTATTATAATCTGTCCAAAAGCTTTTTTTCAAACTTTCAAAGTGAATTTTCTCTGCAACTAGTACAGTCAGTTTCAGTTTTAAGTTTTATCTTGTGATGCTGGGAGACAAAAAAAAATTAAAAAAACATAATATCATGACACAAAGAATAGAATTAAGGTGTAGTTATATCTGGTCAGTTTTGGAAACTATGTGCTGTCCCCATACTATACATTTCTCCATGAGAGATACGATCTACAGAATGACTATGGAATGATTTTTCCACATAAGATAGGAGAAAATTACACTAATTTCTGCTTCATTAAAAGCTTGGCCTAGTCTATAGCAGAAATGCCATGTTCAGTTCATGAAGAGCTATTTTGTCTGTTCGATGCAGGACTCTAGAAATGTAGGCATGGAGAAAAAAGGTCATCCATGCTCCTGACCTGCATACCTAACAGTCATCCATACCTAGAATGAGGCCCAGGGCACAAAGTATGGGCTAATTTGCTTTACTGGATCTCAGTGCTGTTCCAGCACATGCAAAACAGGCTTCAATCAGCTGGATCCATGCAGCTTCAATCAGTGACACTTGTCATCCTGTTTACCATACATCCAGTACTATCTGATGACATACCTTACAAGTTGGTAAGGTATGTGTTTCTGAACACTTTAGCAGTGTTCAGACTTTAGCAGTGTTCAGAAACTGTTTTCATTCTGCCTTACTCTTATTAAAGGCAGTTTCAACCTAGTGGATGGGGAGAATTAGAAAAAGATGCATGCGCATCAGGCATACTGGCTCCTGCAAGGGAGCAAGCTGGAAATTTTTAAAGCATGGAACCATCCTGCTTGGGTAGACTGGTGTTTAGTCATGTGCATATTCTGCAAATCTGCCACTGAGAACATTTTGGAGGGTAAGTTAAACAAATGCAACAAACGTCATGTCGGCTCTCATGTGCTTGATAATTATCCACATGGTCACACTTTGTTCAGGTAAGTACTCCTTCACATTCAGCAGGGATTTTAGCCTTGGAGTTACCCTTCCTTTCGTGCAAATACTCCTGTTTAGGTTGAGAGTGAAATTGCAATTGTCATTTTTTTTCACCCAGTAGGAAAAGAGACTCTCTAAAAGAAAAAAAAAAAAAAAAAAAAGGAAATGTGGCCACCTTCTTCTTACTTTAGGGGTGATCCTAGAGGAAAAACTAACTCTTTCAGGTAGTAGAAATTTAAAGAATGGGGGCACACAAGTCTGATACAGTTCTTTGCCATTTCTTATGTTTTCACTCTGCCTTCTTTCCCTGCTATTAAAAGAGAAAGATAACAAGCAGATGATTATACTGATTTTACCTTTTACACTTGACTAATAATAAGTTTAACTGTTGATCTATGCTGAATAAGAGAGTTAGTGAGCAGAATATAAAAATAAATATAGAAGTGAAATCTAGAGCTTCACTGAAACTTATGCAATATTCGTTTTTTAAAAATACAGTTGTAATTTAGCTCTATTTCAAACCACTGAACTACTGCGGATTGTTTGAAGTTTTTCTGTCCCTGATCTTATAACAAAGATCAAAGGCAAAAAATCTTCAGGACAGCAAGAGAGAATGTTCAGTTGATACTGCTTGAAAGATAAGAAAAACAGAGATGAGCATTAAGCTTTCAGGTCAGAATGAAAAAGATCTCAGGGATGCTGTATGCTATTATTACAAGGAAACTTTCCAAGGAAACAGGTTTTATAGAAACAAATATGAACTAGAGGTGAACAATTTTATGAGGCTGCATTCAGCAAAGAGCTATTAAACAATGGCAATGAATAATAACGACTGGACTGCAAAAGTCTGAGAAACACATGTAGTTCACACAGTTCTGGGAAAAACTCAAAGTTCAGATAATAAATTAATCTCTATATAAACCTGAGAAGCTGAACAAGAAATCTAGTGGCAGAAGATTCATTCATAACAGTGCCAGTTATTTCTGTTTATGATTTTGCGATGCATCTGTTTGTGATGCATCTGTTTGTGATGCATCTTGCAGCTTTCACACCACATTTTACTTCATGGACTGAGGCCAGGAGATACAGAAATGCTAGCAAATGAAACGGCAACATAGTTATTGATTCTGCATCATTTCAAAGTGTATAAATTCATTATGAGTTTTGTACGGGATTTCTTAGTCAAATCATTCTGCTCAAGATAAAGCCAGCAACTCAACAAATAGCATCACTGGAGAATTTTGAGGTGAGATCAGCAGCAATATTTAACATAAAGCACCTGTGTGTATATATATATATACACCTATTGCTGTCCATTCTATTTGAATTTCATTTAAAACTTAAATAACTAGATGGCTTTTCTTCTTTTAGGAAAGGACAGTTCAGAGCAGAGAGCAAAACTAGTCCAATTTCCTTCAGGACAGCCATCAGTGGCAGTGGGTAGTGGGAACACAAAGACTTCTTAAGCCCAGGATTGCCTCATCCTCCTTCCCAAAACCCAGCTTTCCTGTACCTGCTGGGTGGGAGAGCTAGGTAAGTTTCTACCCAAAGGTAAATTTTCATGTCTAGCTTCGGTGCAGATCAAGAACCAGCTAATTCACTATTTCCCTGAAGAACCTGTACACCTTGCTACCCTGCCATAAAGGAGTTAAGCTCTTTTATAGAACAGACAACCAAAACACTGGGAATTATGACTCAAAACACATGCCAGCTGCAGAGATCTGAACTATGTGGGAGGAAGGCTCTGCTGGAGGATGTGTTTTGTGGAATAAGCTGCCAGTGTGGAGGCAGGGTAGAGACAGCAGAAACACCAGGGAATTCAACAGTCAAGGCAAGCAGTAAGTCAGAAGAATATTGCAATACGACCTGGGAAAACCCTAAGAGGAGAATTTGTAGGGATAGTGTTGTCAGGCTTGGAGCTGTTGGAGTCCTACAGCACATCAGGGAAAGGTTGCATCCTCTTGGCAGAGGCAGCTTACTAGGCAGTGGCCTCATGTCTGGTCCTGGCTGCAGCTTAGCAGAAGTGATTAACCTTTGCGGCGGACAAGCATCTCTGCAGCAAGTGATTCCTTTAACCTGAATGGTGCTCACATATTCTGCCTGGGTTGCCCCTGACCTGCTCTTCCGTTGCTTGTCACCAGTTCTGGCTGGAATTATTGCTGCCTTCCTGTTACCCCCAAAGCACCCCACCAAACTGCTGGCATGACTGTTCAGGTGATCACCTCAGCACTCAGCCTAGAAAAGACCTAATATTTATGACACTTATGTATGCCCAATTTGTTTTGATTGAAGCAGGAAGCATGTGTGTAGGAACAGTTAGGAAGGAACTGTGTAGGAACAGTTACTCCAGTATTCCAGTATTCTAGATTTAGCAGCCTCCAGCAAAGGGACAATAATAAGCAGCTAGGAACAAGCTGGGGCTGGCAATGTCTTCATTTAGCTCTGCTGCAGACCGAACAGGATGTCTGGCTGCAGGCTGAGATTCAGTATGAGCTGCTCAGGTCAAGAAGGCTAATTATCTTTGGAGGGGCTTGTATCTTTATTTTGATGCCCATGTGTAAATGTTTAAGGATTAGCAATGGTGAATGTTTCCTTCTTACTTGCTTTAGAATTGAACGTCTCTTAATCATTTATCAATGACATTCAAAAATAAACATCATTGCTCTTTATTAGGAAGATCAATAAGAAATTCTGGAGAATCTTTTTTTTTCTTTTTTTTCTAGACTAACTTTGAGATTGCTGAATGTCAAGTCCCAGCATCATCTTTTGAAATGCAATAATAAAAGGTTGTGTGCCTCTCACCAAACAGTGCTATATTATAGCAGCCTGTAAATACCAATGACTGTCAGTGGTAGAAAGACTGAGAGAGTGATGCTTGCAAAACCTACCTTGCTTGACATCTGCCAAATTGCCGCGACACAGAACAGGCCACAGCTGGGTCACATCTGCTGCTCCTCCATCCCAAGCTGCTGCCTGGATGTCTTGCAGCTCACACTGCCTAGCTAAAGTAAACACCCATAGAAACCACTTGGAGACGCAAATCCTTTCAGTGACTGCAGTGCTTCATTGCTCACTAGACACAGGTAGAAATTACCATTTGTCTGAAAGACTCTGGGTCTTTGAGAAAGACACACCTGCACCAGAAAGTTTGGGACAGAAGAACTGTTATTCTGGAAAGAATAAGTGCTGGATAAACCTATGAGCTTTGGTCTCCTCTTTCACTGAAAGTTTGTGCTCTCTGGCTGCCTGTGCAGCACACAGCCCCATTGCAGACAGCACCATCCCAGAGTGCCTTCATTCTTTGCAGCTGACGAGAAGGCAATGGCCTTTCCACACGATTATTGCACTACCTGTGTCACATGCCGGACTCAGTATCAGGAATTGTCCATGTTTTCTTTCAGTGGATACAGTGAGGGCAATTGGCTCTCCTCAACTCTTCAGATTTATTGTGTCATCTTTTGGTTCAGTGACCACACTGCTATTCTGTCACATTGCCCTTCCTGATCTTCAGTGTATATACTTCCCTCTGCAGCCTCCATGTACTTCTTTCATGGCCCTTCCTTCATCATTACATGATGCTGAAGCTGTGGTGACTCTGAGGGTACCTCTGTGCAGCTGGAATTAATCTTGCAGCAGAGCTGCGAACTACGGGAGGAGAATAGAAAGCTTAGGCAAACAGTGCTGTCAAGTTTGGGGTTGGGGAGCCAGTCTGACAGTCTTAAAGGCAGCCAGGACAGGTATGTAACTTTTGAATACGTTTCTTCCAATTGTGTCTGAACCCTTTTTTGCCATCAAATTTTTAAACTTATCTATACAGCCATGAGAGACAAAATTTACTTTTTGTTCAAAAAGAAGAAAAAAAAGGGGGAGGGTAGAGAAGAAGACAAAGATTTTAACCAAATTACATAGCTCCTCAAGATAGGGTCTTATAAACATAGCTATATATAATGAAAAATAGGAGTAACAAAAACACTGGTTATGAAGTTGTCCCTCTCTTTGCTGCTTGGAGTGCTTCCTTTTAAACTACATATTTAGACAAGGCTTTGCCATTCTAGAGAGAAGCAAGCTCCAAAGATTTCCACCTTCTAATCTATTTCACTGAAACTATATATTTGCATTTTAATAGAAAGTTGATATTGTTCACAAGGGGCTGCACCGGCTGGTGGTCAGGCTAAAGTTCAGAGACATAAAGATACCATAATAGAGTCCAAGTATAGAAATATTCCAAACAAGAAATGAACTCTTGTATCTGCATTGGAATTTATCAATGAAACAAGACTTTCAACAGTTTGATTTTCAAATATACCCCTTGTGATATTGTTCATAGTAGTGATATTGCTTTTTTTCTAAGAAAATAATATCTGAGCCAAGTATATTGCAAAAACCACTCCTCTTTTTCAGGAATGAGGCTGTTTGTCCTCTTATTAGAAGACTTTGGTTCGTTCTAGTCTTATGGCTCTGTGTTGTGTGCTGGGATGGGATTTACCTGCATCTGGGGTACTTGTCTCAACTTTCTTTATGGTCAGTGGAGAGTAATACAAACTATTGGAGCATGATTCATCTTCTCCTACAACAAATTTTTAAGAAAGATCAAAAGAATCATCTGTCCTTGTAGCTGCTTCTCGCAACTGACAGAAAGGAGTCTAACAGAGCAGCAACTCTGATACATGCATAGATGTTGTAAGTACCTAGAGATAGTTGAGATGAAATGTGCCTTCAGTGTTTGTGAAAGATTGACTCTGCCAATGTGAATTGGCTTCTAGATGAGATGGAATGTGCGTATGCATAACCTGTAAGCACAGAGGTCTGTTCTTCAAGACAAATAATCATGTAGCCAAACTGTCCATCAGGTTCACATGGACTGAGCCTTTATTTGGCAGGGCTTCTGCTTCCATTTCAGGGAAAAAAAGAAAAGACTATGGAGCCTCATGATTTTTGTCAAATACATATAATTTTCCAGTAAAACATCTCTCTACCATGCTATTTAATTGGAAGATTCTTGGCCACTTTTAATTGAGGCATTTGCTGCCATGTAGAGCAGTAACATTAGCTATGCTCTCAAATAGGTTATGGCAAATGTCAGCTAGGAAGTAGATAATGGGCTATACAGGCTAATATAGATGAGTTAATGATGCCCTGATTGCCTTTTGTGAGAGTGCCTACTTTTCTTTATGGCTTTATATAGGGAAATTAGACAAAAAGCTGGGGTCCTCTGATTCATATCTGAATTTGAACTCAGCTAACTTTGAATAGCTGAGCATGAACACCTGTATGGTAGTGAATCACTATAAAGAAGTACTGAATCAATATAAAGAAGTGTGTTGTGGGCTCAGATAAGCAATAACAAAACTTTTACTAATATAAATGCGCACAAAAGAAAAATTACTAATTAACCTGACCTGCAACATTTTTTGTTGTTATTAAACATTCAAGAATACAGGAAAATGCATGACAGATTAATCTTATATATTTCTTTTTAAATGAAAATACAGACTATGTGAACTAAAGCCAAAATTTTCAGCCTGGAACTGTTACTATTATAATCTTAAGTGGACTCCAATTGACTTTGTCCCTGAACAAAGCGTGGTCTGGCTGTCGGAAATGCTCAAGATTTTCTAAAATTCAAAGCCATAAATCTTCTGATATCAGTCAGGACAACCTGCTATCCATCCCTTTCATTCCTTGGCATATTGGGATTAAAATTGTTTTATTTTCCTATATTGTTACCTGCAACGCTCATCACATTTTGCACTCAGACCTTCCTTAAGAAAATGGGAGGTATTCAGTGGCTCATGTAACTCAGTGCTGTGTGTGAGAACTTGGAAACTATGCTTTTATAGGAACAGTTAGTTTAAAAGGAACCTTAGGAGATCACCTGGTCCAACATTCTGCTCAAAACAAGGTGAACAGGGAATTCAGCCCTCAGCATCCTGATGACCCTTGCTGAACTCAGTCCAACTTACCAGTGTCTTTCTTATACAGAGGAGCCCAAAACTGGATGCAGTACTCCAGATATGGTCTAATGAGCACCATATAAAAGGGAATAATTACTTTCCCTGATCTACTGGCTGTGTTTTTCTTAATAAGGGAAGCAGGCCAGTACACACTGCTGACTCATATTTACTCACCAGCATGTATTAATACAGCAGCAGACTATTTTACTGCACCTCATGGATCTGCAGGCAAAAGCTTTATTTGAACCGGAGGTAGTATCTTTGTGGAGACAGTCTTGTATTGTTAGTGACACCATGTTTCAAACATACCTGGATGTCTGAAATTGATTTTCTGAGTAGATGGCAATTCTGGATTTTCTAGAGAAAAATATATGCATATCTCAAGATTTACTCATGAAAACTTTTCCTAAATACAACAAATCCTTTTCCATGCAGCTCTCATACAAAGTGTCTAGTGCACCAGACAGTGATCTAGAAAAGTAGAAACCTATATATGATGCACACTGGAAGATCTCTAGCTACCTTAGCTACAACACAGCACTTCTCTCTCAGCTCTTCAGTGCTGCCAAGTTGAGGGGGCCCAGATGACTTGGCCTGGAGCCAGCCTGGTGTCACTGTATTCCTTGGTGCTCCTGTTTCCAGGACAATGCGGAGACAGTCATGTTGGCCCTGGGTAGGTCTGGCAGAGCTTTTCAGCTGGGCTTCATGCCATTCTCCTCAGGATTTCACTCTTGGTAGGTAATAAAAATGTTTCCTTTTCACTGGCTTATTTAATAGCTTTTAAAAATTCTATATGTAGGTGAAGTCCCTATATATATACCAGCAATATACCAGGTTTGGTCTTTGGTTAAGAACAGTCTTGTCTCCTGAGAGACTGTCTCAGTCTTTTTGAATTATTTAATTCCCCACACTTCAATTGAGAGCTCACAATGGACAACATGAAGGGCCTGTTATAGGACATATAGGATATATTCCCCTTCAGATATATATATTTTTTCTTTTATTATTTAGGCACACTCTCTAACTTTCAACCTTTTATCCTTCATGCAGTGCTACATTTCCACTTTCCTTGTGGAATCAGAATTCACATCCCATTTATTTTCAGATTTACAATCCATAATCTTTGCCTGCAAAATTGCCTGCTACTCTGGTCATCCTCTTTGTCTATCCTGTAAATGCTGAGCCAGAGCTTGTAAACTCTGGTAAATGCAATGCAATACAGATTGTGTTTCTCTTTCTAAACACTTGGTATCATCTTGACTCATGATGTTTGCCACATTGTTCACTTCCATCTGTTGTTACAGGATTATGATTTGGTTCTTTACAGATCTTTTTCCTCTATGTCTTTTTTTCTATTATTATTAATTTGGCTTATAGGTCGACATCAGAGATCTCGTCCACATTTTGCAAACTTTATTTTGAACTGGATAACTCTTTGCTCTGCAAACTATAACTGCTTTCTCAAAGGTTAATCTTGGATATTCCAGTAGTTCCTCTGGTTTGCCTCAGATCCACCCAAACTTGGTATCTCCGGTTGTCTGCCTATCTTGCTTTTCACTGGCACCACACATTTTCAGATTTAGTGTGAAAGATTATTTGGATTTTTTTCCAGCAGTCTTTCACATTTCCAGGCTTTCTGTTACAGCAGGACTTTTATCACTCGTCCAAGAGTACTTTTCTTTGTTTGTTTATTTGTTTCCAATTTATTGTACTCCTTTTTCCTACCCTTATCTAAAATCTTTCAGGGGTAAAAACTGTGGTAGAATTCTGATGCTCTATTCTTAGTCACCAGCATAGTGTGAGTTAAAGCTTCAGCTTGTACACTAATGGTACAAGCTAGTTCTTGTGAAAGCTGATAAAGTAACAGCTCCACACAGATGAACGTGATTTCTGTTTTTCTTCACTGCTATGGAATTCACCTTCTTTTAGACAATTATCAAAATTCAGGACAAAACCATAAGGATGTAAAAGGGTTGTCATTTCACTGAAGTGATTTAGGGCTTAAGTTGTCTTCAGACTGCATGCACAAAAGATAGTGTGAACTTTGTCTAACAAATGAAAGAACCAGCCTTACGCAGAAACACTGTGTGCGTCTGCTGCTTAGAGCTCATCTGACAGGAACATGGGCAATATATTCTCGCATAGAATCACAGAATCCTTAAGGTTGGAAGGCACCTTTAGACGTCGTCGAGTCCAACCCCTCTGCACACGCAGGGTCACCTAGAGCACGTGGCACAAGTTTGCGTCCAAGCGGGTTTTGAAGATCTTCAGAGAAGGAGACTTCACAGCCTCTCTTGGCAACCTGTTCCAATGCTCTCTCACCCTCACTGTTAAGAAAAATTTCTGGTGCTTCAGTTTTTGGCCATTTCCTCTAGTCTTATTGGTGGCCACCCCTGAAAAGAGGCTGGCCTCATCATCTTCACTCCTTCCCTTGAGGCATTTATAGACACTGACCAGATTCCCTCTCAGCCTTCTCTAAAAGTTAGCTAGTAGGCTAGCTACTGTCCCAAGGATCTAGCCTTGTCTGTACGAGGGAGGCAAGCAGTGGAAATAATAGTTGTTGAATTTCCTTATCTTTCATACTCACATCTTCAGGCTTAGTCCTGACTACCACAGGTCATCTCAGAGGCTTCGTGTCACTTGCCCAAGCTAGCAGTAAAGCTTGCTGATAATTTTTGCATTAGGAGCCTTGAAGTCCATGATGGCTTCATAAGCACACTATTTCCTTGCCTACATGGACACAGAGGTGGGACAAGAACAAGAAGAGTAGTTTGAAAATGGGAGGCTGAAAACTTTTGCTTCTTTAGTTTTAAGCTAGTTCAGACCTTTGTTAACCAAAGTTGTGCAAGTGAAAGTACCCATTAAGAAAACATCTCTTACTGTCTCATGTGTATGAATAACAACACTAATCCTACAAAACCTTCATCTTGGGAGCTATGACTTAATAACAAATTACATATGAAGTGTATAAAAACACACGAGGCAAACAAAGCAAAATATGGTGGTACATTACATAGACTTTTGCTACCATCCCAGTATCCATTCAGATCATCAGTAAAGTTTTTCTGCTAAAATAAAAGGCAAATAGCTGACACTCAGTTTAGATTTTAACCTTCAAAAATAGTCTGCAATTTCCATCTGCTGTGGGCCACCTAGATTATTTTCATTGATTCATTAAAGCAAGAGACATATATCTTTTCTGTCTCTGTTTTCAAATCTTGACATTACTTGATCAAAAATTAAGTTTGCAAATGTCAAAAAATTTCACCCAACTGCACTGTTTTAAATCACTTTTTGCTAGAAAAATAACTGTCACTGTGAGTGACTGTATTCATATCTGTTTAATTTAGTGTTGTGTGATGTATTTGTCTTTTTCACATAATGATATTATAATATTTTGAAATAACATAACAACATTTGCTATGTCTACTGTCATTTGAGATAATTAAAAATAATTTCAGTGCTTCAAATTCCATCCCAAGAAAAATAGCTGGGAATATTGATTTTCACTCTTGGAGCAAAAATAATTCTAAAATCTTCGGAATTTTTCTCAAGGAAAGAAATTCCACATTCTAATGTGATGCTTAAATTTCTTGTAAAGACTTCTGTTTTATGAACAGTGGAGTCTATGTTAATTTATGCAATATTTGACTAAAAAGATCCCATCAGTGAAACAGTGGAAATATTTACATGGTTTGCTCCTGCATATTTTTGTTTTTCGAAGAACTCTCAAAGGCCAAAGTTTTATAATTATTCAAATGAATATTGGCACAGATAGTTCGCAGGCAGGTTTTTCTTATTGTAGTAGAAGCTCCATAAACATACAGTATGTGCCAACCCTTTTCCCAGAGTATTCACATCCTGAAAACACAAGCTGCAACAGGTGGATGAAAAACAAGGAGTGAAGCTGAAGTAACTTTTGCAACAGACTGTTTTAATAAAACTAATTAGTTTTGGAACCGAAAGCCTATTGGTGGCAGCAATAAATAAACGTTTCAAGGAAGACATGAAAACCAGTATCTTCTTAAGTTTCTGTTTCCTAGCAATATACCCAAAAGTGCTGTCAGCAATACTTCACTACAAGTTGTCCAGTCTTTGCAATAATGAGGATGTATGATCTACCCTGCTAAGTAACCAGCCTTTGAAACATGGCTGAGAGTGTACAAAGCTTTTCTAAAACACAGACCATAAAATAAATATGAAATATTGGCTTAATAATAGTAGACCAACAATTTAATGTGGCTTTAATTTTCAAACACCTTAAGCAGTCAGCATCAAGAGCTGATACTAAATTCTGTTCTGTTTTCTTATTTTAAATTTACTTTACATTTCCCAGTGGAGACTTTAAAGGTTTGCTGTTGCATTCCATCTGAAGAGAATCATGGATGATAGTACACATAAAAACATAAAAGTTAGCACAATCAGGAATTTTAGATCTGCCAATATCTTGTTTTCCTTTGTTTTTCTGCTAGACTTCTTAAGAGTTATTGAGTTAGTGTTTCCAGGAAGACATAATTTCCTACCACCTGTAAAATTCTGTTTTGGTTACATAATTGCTGAGGTTTGAGGTAGTTTTTTTTTATATATATACACATATATTTAGTTTGGGCAATTTAGGTGAATTATTATGCTTCTCAAAAAATGCAAAGGGCTTCTGCTTCATCTTCTATGATGTTTTTTTGACAAGTCAGTTACATTGGAACCCAGATATCTACCACTGCAAAATTGATTTATCGTGTTTGAGTGGACTTCAGGTATAATTATCACAGTGATGTTGCTTCAGTTGTAGCAACATCATATTGCACAAGCATGCTCAGCATATTTAGATGTACCTTATGAGGAGTAGTGAAGATCTCCTGCCTGATTTTTTTTAAGTCAAGATGAAGGAAACCCCTCCTAAAAACAATGGTTGTCATCCCTTGAACAAACTAAAAACATAAACTAAAAGATAGTTTCCATCTCTAGTTTCTGTGATTGAGATATAACTTTAATACTATTTAAATATATTTGTCACCCATAGAAATTTATAATATAATTAATTCTATGCTATTTCCATTGGCTTGCAAAAATAACACTTCATAATATGCTGAAAAGTCACTAAATATGCACATGGAGTGTGACTGTCTGTCAAGGCTGCAAGTCTTTTAATAAAATAATTAAAGCAGAATTTAATAGAACATCTTGTCTCTTGTTTTGCCTCTTGCATGCTTATCTTTTGCAGAAAGCAATATCTCTTTCTGCACTGATCTTTGTTGATTTGGAGATCACATATAATGCTTACAAGTTTCATAATGAAGGATAAGGCCTTATGAGTATAATTCAGGACGTCCTTGATCTTCTAAATGGCTGAGATGCCCAGAATCCTATAGTTTTCTAGTGTTATTGATTTAGTAGGTTAACTTCTCTTCTTCCTTGGCTTGCCAGCAAGATCTTATAGCTACATGTTTTAGAAAATGCACTGTCAATTTTTTTCCCAGGGTTATTGCCCTTTTCTTGACATGAAAGGCTTAATGTTTGATAGAATGTGCACTGTCTTTAGAGAACTAAAAAGCAAAGGAGGAACAAGTCCTTTAAAGAAACAGAGGAAAAGTGGATGATTTTCTCTTTTATTTTTCTTCTCCCACATTGATCCAAGAAGAGACAGTTTTGAGCATACCTTAGGTAACTCTAAGGGTTTATATGAGTAATGATAGAGGTGTCTCTAGATATTGCAATTTTGTCTACTTGAAAGCTAGGGCCACCATTTCCATCCTGTTATCACATATGGAAGATTTTGCACAGGAGGATTGTTGGGCTTTTTTAAACCACTGTTAATTGTGGAAGTTTCTAAAAATCTTCTAATTGTAGCTCTGCTAAAGGTTATATAATCACAGATTCACAATTTGGAGTTTTCATATAAGGCATAATATAATGTATGATATCTAATGATGTATGTGATATAAGGATATACCTTTCCTTGACTTTTTCTACAGAAAAAAAATGTAGCAAAAATTCCTTTGGATGCTTCCAGAAGGAATTTTTTGCTTCTGATCTCTAAGCGGGCTTTATAGTGTCTGGATTGGGTCTTTACACCTTCATCTAGAAATGTAATGGTGATCCTTTATTTTTACCAAACAGCAGGTAGCACTGGCCTTTCTAATGTATTATGCATGACTGTTTGTTAGACTGCATCTTCTCTCTGGCAAAGAGGACTAGACTAGGGGAGCAATGTTGTCTACTGGTATAGCTGCATACGCTGGATGGCATGTTAAATGTGAACACTGTGGGTATGCAAACAAAATCACACTTAAAAGCAGCTGTTACAAAGAGGCAGTCAGAGTCAATCTTCCTGGCCAAGATTTTACATCTTTTTTCTCTGTGGCAATGGATGGGCTACACCTTGTTCCTCTCTTACTGCATGGCAGTACAAATATATATGAGGTATCTCTGCCTAGGCCCAGGAATTGTAAATATCTGATATCCCAGCCTGCTTGGACTAAGCAGACATAAAAGTGGTGGCTATGAAAGTCGTGGGCTGTGTCACCGTGGCAATGTGTGCTGACCCCTTTCCATTCCTCTGTTTCCCAAGCACTCCTCAGACGAATACGATATGTTGTCACATATCATCATCTGCACAGGCGTTGTGAGTTTGCCCATACAGATGATGATATGTGAGTTGTCACATATCATCATCTGCACAGGCAAACTGCCCAGGAAATAATAGCCAAGTACACCCTAATGCTGGTGGCAGAAGATTCCACCCACCGAGCAGATCTCTCTCAAATGGCTCTCAGGAAACAGGGCTCATATAAATGGCTCATGGATCAGATGAATTTCCCTGGCAAATCACAGGTGAGGAGGGAAAGTGAAGAGGAGTAATGGGAGATATTCAGGTAATAATGCTGACCTGCTATACAAAAATGTTAGGAACAATTCAATTGCTCAGGCAGAGTGTAGCTATCTATGTGGACATTATTTGTGTGTTTGTATTAAGTCAGGAGGAAATTAATTTTCCTTCTTGTCCCCTCTGCTCTATAAAGGACTAGGTAAGACCTTGGCTGCTACACAAATTAATTTTATGTCATATTGAGAACATTTCTCTTTTACAGCATTTTCAGTCATAAAAGTTCATTGCACATTGTGCATTATTAGTGCTACACCCACTATTCTCATCTGACTTTCAGCTCCAGATTTCTAGCACATAGTGGGCAGTACCAGATGGCCCCAGATATCCCCAACTGAGAAACTGTGCACAGCAAGGTGGGTGCAGCTCTCTAACTCTCCATCATACCTGTCATCAGGCATCTCCACTAACTCCCTCCCTGTCTCCAGGTGCCCAGCTTCATTTTTAGTAAGGCTAAAATGTTTACTGTAAGGCCTCCTAACAAGGTGAGGTGAAGTATCATCTGTTATAATAAAAAATCTAGCAAATCCGTATTTGTCATATTTGTCATATTTTGAGGTGTGTGGAGTAGCCTAATAATGCAAGATGTGCTGTGAGAGCCTGTTTCCATATTTTTATTACTTAAAGGACTTATATTTTTATATCTCTTGCTGTAACTGAGGGTGGAAACATCTTTGTCTTTTGGAACATTGATATTCCACTGCTGTCCTCCCTTATGTGGCAGTACTTTCATTTCCAATCTATAAGTATTCCTTTCTACGTAAAAAACCTTTTTTAGGATATTCTTTCCTTTCAGTATCCCACTTAATGAGGGGAGAACTGGTTAAAAAATAGAAAGTGACTCAAGCAAAAATTGTGTTGTGGGGGGGGGGGGGGTGGGGAGCGGCTCTTTCATTTCTCTTTAATCTAACAAATAAAATAACCTAACTTCTGCTCTAATATACCTTTTCCCAGAGTTCTTGAGAGGTAAATCTTTAAAACAAATTTCCTTTTCCTGATCTGCTTTTTTCCTGATCTGCTTTCTTAAATGCTTATAGTGTTTTAGGCTTTAAAAGTTTCTCCAGCAGTGAAAATATACAAAAATCAAGTATTTCAAGTATTATGGTGGATTATCTTCAAAAAGTAAAAAAAAAAATCCTCACACAGAGTAGCATGCAAACACCAACTCTGCAGACAGTATATTCCTTAGCTGTAGCAGAATTGCTTATTATATCCATTGCTCCTAGATCTTTCATGATAAGCTTAATGTCCCCTTATGCCTACCCATTTTCTTTCTGACAATCTATTATTTATCCCTGAAAAATATCTTATGACTTGATAAATTCATACTCTAACCTGACACTGTGTGATAAAAACATGTTACTAAACTTTTCCAAAAGTTGGGCTAGAATTGTAAAATTCTATTCCAAATTATAGTAATGCTGAGCACAGATGGAGAAGGACTGCATCTACAGTAAACTGTTATTTGCAAAGGCTTATGAGACTGTGTAGGAAGTTAGATGCCTCAGATTTGGATTGACCATAAAGCTAGATAAAGGATGGATGCTTTGGTTTGATAACTTGAATTAAAAAAAAAAAAAAAGATTAGATGAGAACAAAAACTCTGGAGGGCTTTTGTTAAATAAAAATCTCCAATCTCCTAAGACCTCAATATTTCACTTTGAGAAAAAAACAAAAGATATAAACTGTCAAGATTTAATTAAATATACATGTTATTCATGCCTTTTTTGCCCCTAAGATACCAAGCCACTTCAAAATCCAAACGTAATTTTCAAATAAGATAGAAATACTTTAGAAATGTCACAATAAAACAATTTAGAATACATCAAAATGAAAGATTTCTATGGTTTTACATTCCCTCCTCTATTTTTAATTGTCCAAATTCAGTTGCCATTTCCTAACAGTATCATTTTTTCCCAAAGTTCCATTTTAATTCTTTGTGTGTGCAAATCTCCTGTTTGCTGAAAATGACAGTCAGTTCCAATTAACCTCAGCCAACACTCTGGAGTAGGAGCTGTCCAAGTTAGCTACCAAGAAGCACTGAGGTCAGAATTACACCTTAATTATTTTTTTCTCTCTAGGATAGAGATTTTTCTGTGCAGATTGCAAGAAGACGTCTCCCTCAACATATGGCTCCTAGCCCTGAAACTTCTCCTGGATTTTGCTGTCTCTGTTCTTTCTTTCAAAAAAAGAGAGCAGGTCAGTCTTTTAAAATACTGCCACACAACACGGAAATAGTGGTTGTGCTTCCCATTTCATTCAGTTTCTTTCTTTGTGGTAAATCACTAGCCCCGGGTGAAAAATACTAGGGTTGTCTTTTCAGAGTGATGGATAAAGACAGGCAGACAGAAATATAGGAGGATCTGATGAGCAAGGATTAGTCAGCAAGAAGGCCATTATTTCAACAAGCGAGGCTTCATCTGCTCTGGCCTTTCTGAAAGGCATAGTGAAAAGGACGATTTCCAGAAAATGGTGAGGAATCTCTGCAGGTGTTAATAGGAGTTCTTGCAAGCGCAAAGCCTTTGAGAAGGCAAAAGGCACTGGGCACCATTTGGAAAGGGGCAAATTGACAATGGGGGTACAGGCTATGAACAATCAGATACATGGGACAAATTACTGCTAATGGATGAGAGATGCTAAGCAGGATGTGAGGTTGTATAATTACAACCTGATGGACCTTGAAAATCAAAGCAAGTAAAAGCATGCTTGACATGGGAGATGTGCAAGGTTTTTAGAGTGCTTCACAGAGCTAGCATGAAGCACGTGTGTGCTTGCAGGACTGAGACTAAAAAGGCTAAAATGTCAGATTTGCAGAGAGGAACTCTGCTGAATCCTAGGAAGCCAGCCAAAAGGTGGCTAACTACTGCTTAGAGATTGAAGGATGTTAGTTGGCATCTCCTCCTTGTAGATGCCTATTTGGTTCCTGTGAAAAAAGTTGTTGGAAGGAAAATTCTGAAGTGTTCACGTTGCTCTGATTGAATGGCAATTTGGGGGTGAAAAAAAATGTATTTGGAAGCTACTGGCTAATCGAGATGTAGGAAGCTATCTGCTGGCTAATCGAGATGTTTTGTAAGTTTCTAGGTTGGAAGTGAGGTTTTTTTTTATTGTTGTTGGAAACATATCAAGAAGTCTAATAAATACAAGGAGAAACCTATACTACTTAAGAAATGACTGGTTTGTGAAAATGGCTTTCAAACCGCATAAAATGCCAGGAGGTCCCAGGTCTTCTAGAGCTACCCAGAATCTGCCTCCTAAGAGATTTTGCTTGCATTGCTAATTTGGGCACAGATTCATCAAAATGCTTCAGCACATCTTTAAGACAATATTTTTTAAACATAAGTTTACTAATGCAGCATATGTTTCACAGTCATTATTACTTGAGAGGCTTAGCCCTTTTCTGATCAGCCAGCTGGTAAGTTATCCCTCCGCTGAATATACATTATATGAAAATGAAGTCCTGAATTTATTATAGGCCAAAAATCAGAAGTCCTATGAAGTGTATTTATTTCATTTATGTATTTATTTATTTGTAGTCTCTTATGCCTAAAATTTTTGTCCATTTCCCTCCTGCCTGGGTAAATATTTTTCTGTTGCTTATTCGATTGAAAATGCAGGTATCAGTTAAATAGGCTAACAAGGTGTTTGCTGCTTGGACCTTCATTATTACAATACGGAATAGACTGTATTCACACTATTTTACCTTGAAATTTTAGAGGATAATGAATTCTTTATAAGGAATAATATGGTTATTTTATTATAAAATTGTGTATGTAGGTATATTTATAATAATATAAAATAATCAAATTGTGCCATTAAAACACAAAATCGTAGCATAATTCAGTTCACTGTGGCTTTAAATTTCTTTCAAAGGAACAGTGCTGAGAAATCCTCGAACCAGAGAACAAGTGTTTCTTTCAAGATGCATACAAACAATGCTTGAATAGTTGAACAAAAATGGACTACATGACTTACATGTCAAATTCCTGAAGTTAGGCAAATGAATTTAAGTTCTATCATTCGGTAGCTTATTATATTGCATTCATACAATTAATTGGGCCTAACTTGTTTTGCTTTTGGTTTGAGGGATTTATCTGTGAAAAAGATGCTTTGAAATTTTCAAATTATACCTACTTTTATCTGTTTAGCCTGTTTGAACTTGTTTATGATCAGCAAACAAAAGTCGAAGAACAGAATATTTCCAGTAGGCTATTTTATTTAGATTCCTTTAAATATTAATGAGAATGTATTCATTTGCTAGAAAATAATGGTTTACTGTTCCTGAAAAGGAGTGTCAAAGTGAAATATTTTTTGGTACATACAAATGGCATTGGTCTGCCTTCACACAGTGTGAGTCACCAATGGAAACAGAATTCAAAAGGAAATGAATCTTGTAGGTATTTCATCAGGATAAATTCTTCCCTCAATACATAATGAAATCCTCAGAGACAGTATCTAATGAAGCAAGAAGAGCTCTTGAAATACATTGATGGGTCAGATAGGTTCCGCCTTTAAAGTATCATATAGGAATTGCATTGCTGAGAAACTCTGATTCTGATGCAGAGATTCTGTGAATAAAGCGCCTAGATGAAACTGATGTATTGTTTGAAACAAAGTAGAATAACGTAATACTCTTGGAAGTGCAACTGCTCATCATGAAGTCAGAAAAGTCCCAGGTGAAAATTTTGAAGGAATGCGCTTTTCTATGTACAATTTCATAATTATTTTAAAATCTGAGTTCATGTTAGGGCTTTATGGTCATGCATAAACTATTTCTAAAAAGAACTTCCAAAGCCTTTTTCCAGCTCAGTAACCTGAAGAAGGGATAGTCTGTTACAGCCCTCTTCCCATACAAATGCCTTCCTGATATTGTCACCCACATATACAAATTTCCCCTCACTTCTCAGCTCTCAGCAAACAGCCTTCACTCTGCCGCAGCCCACATGGCCAGGCCACATGCAGCCAGCCATTTCTGGAAAAGGTCATGCCAACAAGCAAAGAAAACAGACCCGCTGATCCCATCCCCCAGGCCAGTCTCCAAGAAAAGCCAAGAAGGAAGAAACCAAGGAACAAATATGGGAGCTCCCAGCTCTCATCAACTGCCTCTTTTATTCTCACAGGGTTTGGGTACTCGTGCCCTTGCTT
>NW_010583609.1:4920-64994 GCF_000705375.1 Tinamus guttatus
GCATCTCCTCGGGCCTGCCTCTCTGCTGCAGGCACCTCCTCCGACAGGTACATTCCACTGGAACCATGACCCTGTCAGAGCAGGGGAGGCCTGCGAGTGGGGGATGCAAACCTTCCACATTCCCACGAGATAAAAATGACAGCAGTCTTCCCAGTTCTCAGAATGATTTCATTTCTTCAACTCATCGTTCTTTTGGTTATCTCTTTATGCCCAAGAAGACATACAGTATTTGGCCGCACACTCTTGTTTCCCACACGACACGATCTCAAGCACACAGAGCTGCCAAGAAGCTGTCAGCTGGTCCTGTCAGCTCTGCAGGCCACCTCTCCCACAGTGTAAGGAAGGAAGACATGTTTCTAATCCTTCCCATTTTGAGTTCTTTTGTGAAGAAAAAAAAAAGAGAGAAAAGACAAAAGGCTGAGTAGGTGTTTAGACAGATGTGAGGCTGATAAAACCTACATATGTCTAAATAGTTATGGCAGAGGAGAAAATAAGAAGCATTCCCATATTTTAGTGAATGAAAAAAATATATATATTGATTTGTGGGGGAACGTACAGTGGTAGAGTGACCTGGGAACAGAGATTCACTCGCTTTAAGCTCCAGAAGCTTTATTTATCTTAGGTAAGATCCTCCTCTTAAAACCAGGGGATGAACATGAGCCACGAGAGCCAAGGACCTGCAGCTGAAGTAATCCCTTAATGCCTCAGAGGATGTGGCTAAAAGGTTATAGCTTGTTGAGTGAAATATCAAGCTGAATTACTTCTTGCAGGCAAGCATCGCCCCACAGCCAGTATGCGCTTCACTGCCTTCCCTATTTCCTCCACCTACTTTTAATTCTTCTCCAAGTTTGGTCTTTATCTTCACATGACCCCTCCAGCTGAGAGGGGAGGCAGTCACTGCCCTGGCTCTGTGGTTGTCACCATTGTTGGTTTTCTCTCCTCCAGTGAACAATTAATAATCCTCCTCTCTGAGAGCAAACCTGGCAGCTAGGGCTTTCCCCGCATTTTTTAGCACACAAAGGAAACTTAAGATCTACCTTATACTCAGAACAGATAAGGAAATAACCAAAACTTTCTTCACCGCATTCTGTTCTCACTGCAAATTTACTAGCTTGGTATCTGAATTTACCAGAGATTTTGACTTTAAGGCAAATTTCTGCCCATCCATGGTAGCTCTCCTGTACCTCTATGGTCAAACAGAGAGACACAACAAAAGCAAGTGGCAAGAGCCTGGCCATGTGGAGCTTCACTTTATAGCCTTCCTCCTATAGCAAGGGAAGGAGATGAGGTTCAATGAACAAGCGAGGTGGCAGACCTGCAGCTGGTTATTTCCTCTGGCAGTGCTCCTTGGGTTTGCTGCAGCTGCTATAGCTTGTTCCCATGAACTCATGAACTGCTATAATACATTCAGGGCATTCAGAGAAGGTTTTAGTTTTCCTTCTTTTTTTTTTAACATGTGATCCATTGTCTTTCTCAATTACTCAGTGCATGAGCAAACCCTGTGTGAGTTACAGGCAGCAATTTTTTTAAGTATATAGCCTGATGCTTAGCTCCTGGGATCTGCCCTTTTTCACTATATTCAAAAATCAGGCATCTATTTATCTAAATACAAATTTAAACATGCAGTTTAAGCAACATATATTAAAAAATAAACTCCCTAAACTGAGCCAAATCATTTGGATTAAACTTTTTTCTTGTTAAAATTAACGTCAGTCTTGGTGATTATCAGCAGCATTTTTATTTTACACAACCACCACACTCAGCCTGAAATTCAAGTGAAAGTCACCGACATGAGAGATTCCTCCCTATGAGGTAGTTGATTGATAGAGGTTAGGCTGTGATTTCTGTCTGGACCTTACATTGTAAGTGTCAAGTACTAAAGGCATCTTGAATTCTCAGACAGAGATGATAAGAAAATGGCAAATATTCTTGAAATAAAATAAAATAATAAAATAAAATAAAATAAAATAAAATAAAATACTGGTAAGTGATTTCCTTTAATGAAGCATATATTGAAGTGTTGGCCAGACTTATTTGGTAGAGTGTGAAGTGTTATTTGATCTCATTTCCTATGGTTGTAACTATTTACTCTCTCTAGAAAGTTTGGCATCTAAAGGATTCTGTGTGGTTCTGGCCAAGTATTTATCTGTAGAAGTTACTTTCGTTCCAGTCCATTGCCAGACTTGGCATAGAGACCCAAGGAAATTGCCATTCAAACGAATTTTACAATACCAAACAGTCTTTCAACAACAACTAGTTAAGCAAGTCTTTGCCAGAAACAACAAGATGAAGAATATATAGTGAAGTATTTTAACATACAGCTTGATAGTTACTGTAGTTGAGTACAGCTGAGCAGGGGTTTTTTTTTAACCCTATCACAAAGTTACTTCTGGCCCAAACTGCAAATGTGTCTCTTCCAGTACGTTCAGTTCCTATTTATGCTATGCTATGTCATTGAAGAGTTTGGAAATCCCATATGAAAATAGATTTTAAAACAAATAATGTATTGCCTCAGTTTATACAAGGAAGTTCATAGAGTTATGCTTTTAATATAGAAACAGTATATTCCCAACTTTACCGAATCTAATTTTAATAAAGTCAGATTTCATGGAGGAAAGTCAGATTTTCTGGAAATCTCACAAGATGGTACAGTTGGACAGAAGTTTCTATTTTCAAATTTTTATGTTCATGTCAGCTGTCACAATCAAGTTTAAGAAAACCCTACAAATCATATTCCTTTGGCATGGAAGCTTACTAACATTTGTGGGTTTTTTTCTTCCGCCAGCTGCAAACAGATGAATTTAGTAAGCGCTAAGAGGAAAATATATATATGTATATATAGTGAAATTATGTACACTGACTGTGTAACAAAGTTGAAAGTTAAACATTTCAAGGAGTTGGCATTTCAAGACTGTATTGCATTCTCACCTACATTCTGATTTCTTTGAACAAACCTGCTTTGCATTTCACTTTCGACCTGCCTAACCATCTGCCTTTTGAGGGGAAAATCTTAGCTTTCCCATATTGTTTGTGTATAAACAGCTGACAACACTGTTAAGGTTGTGTGACTCATCCACAGACACAGTCGGGCTTGGGATAATTTGGAGGACAAAATTGCAGTCCTCGTGAAAGCCAGAGTTCATTAAGAGATACAGTATCAAACATGAAATTGTGTTATTTCGGATTTCTAGTTCTGATTTTATCAGTATTATCAGTATTTATCAGTATATTTTATCAATGTGAGCCCGAAAACACATGCGAACATACACACTGTCCTTTCTGTTACCGGTCACATTCTGAAGTTACAAGACCATTTTCCTGGTCAGAGTTCTACCCTTTAGAAATCTAAGCCAGATAAATTCAGTATAAGTGCAGAATAGGGTCTGTTCAGCTGAAGGTCGTAACTGAAAATATGTTTTTTTGTTCTATACAGCTTCTTAAACTAGTTATGAAACTAGTTTCACTTGATGAAGTTTGCCAGTTGCCTTATAAAAGGAAACAAACAAAGAACACATGTAACCCAACCCCAGCAAGGTTTCCTAAGTCTCAAAAGGGAATTGTCATTGTTCAATAATAGGCTTATGGTCTAATAATTTATCTTACAAAAAAGTGTGTGAACCTCTACTGCCGTAACTGAAGTTTGATATAAATCATATTCTTCCCTCATGCAAACAACTTTTGTGATGAGCTATTTGAATGATTTTCTATCAATATTTTAAGGTATTAATTTTAGTAGTCTATTCATTGCTTGGAACAATTTTTGCTTTCCATCTGCTTGGTCTCTCCAGACATGACATTGTCATAGCATATTAAATAATTTTCCTAATTCCATAGTCCTTTTGCTTAGGCTCTCGTGCAGCTGTAGGATCAGTATTCTCTAGCATCACAAGGCTGAAAGTCACACCAACTGAGTAATTTTATTTTTATTGTATGGAATCAATGCTAATGAATAAAGGTTCACTAATACAGCTGCTACAATCTCCTATACACTGAATGCACACATACATAATGCACCTGTTCTGTCTCTCTCTAACAGTTAAGCTGATCCTGCTACTTACATAGCTCTAAGTTACCATTTTGGTTTCATCAGTGTCACATCAAGATAAAATATGAACAGCTGGCTACTTTCATTATGCTTTGTAGGCAGTGCTGGAGAATAAGATAACTCAATGGAAAGAATGTTTTTACATGTTCAACTAAATGGCATTATTAATAGGGTCAGAGAAGTAGAACTTCTCCATCATATAACACATTCCATTGATTCATTTGCAGGGAAGGGTTCTGCTCACTTACTCTGAAACAGTTTTCCTTTGCAGTAAATGTCTTCTTCATATTTTAATCATATCAAAAAGATCCTCTGTATTTCCAAAATCTTGAGATATTCCGGTTCTGCCATCTCAAGAGTCATATTCTCCTCATCGTGTTCTACTTTTCATCAAGAAATGAGTTTTAATTTACTCTTAGGATATAACAGATAATGGTTCAGTTAATCCCACTCGCACTTAGTACTGTAGATTTTTCTCCACACTTCTGAATGAATGCCTGAAAAAGGGCTTGTGTGCATTAAAATTAAACCAGTTCGTCTAGCAAGAAATATTTCATGTTCTTATATACCATGAACCACACATAAGAGCAGCTACAGTGATGAAAGCACGTAGACATTCATAAGAACATGAATAAAATTCCAGGGTGGAGCAAGCAGCCCTACTGTCCAGACATATGTTATGGGTTTTGCTAAGAGAGAAGAGCCTTTACATTTTTGGGTATCAGCAATGGAGACAATTCTTTGGCTCTGTGGTTTCATATTTTCCCACAGAGCGATAGTAATGTATGACAAAGTAGCAATGTTTCAGACAGGCTTTCCCCAGAACGAATTCCCAAATGCTGGATTTCCGTAGGTACAAATAGATTGAGCTCACTAAAAATATGCCCCTGTTGAATGGAGGCAAAATAACCCTAAAATGTTGCTTATAATCTCCATTAATGGATTGCCTTATATACTGTGTACCTGAATGATACCAAATACTTGCTGTTCAAGAAAAGGTTGGAAAAACAGTGAAAAACCCGAAGTGGCACAAGATACAGAACTTGAGGGGTTTTCTTCACTGTGTCCAGGCCACCATACACAGTCTAACTGTGGGATCAAAGCTGTTCCAGAAAATCTCTCACTGGTGCTCTGTATGATGGCATGAAAGCTTCCAATTTCTACTCCATTCCTTAGTTTATCTTAGGATCATAGCACATGAAACAGGTTGGAAGGTCATATTTATGATGTGATCGACTCACATACCAAAATCTATTTCCTTCTCTATTGTTGCTGAATAATGCCTTTCATTTCCAGCAGAAATTCTGGTCATTCAGTTTCTATTACCTTGTACTTTATACTCAAAAAATTTCATCTCAGTTCTATTCTAGTTCTCAAGGTCACTATATTCTCCTTATCTGATATTCCAGCACTTCTCTACACTTCTCTATCACATGTTTGTTTCTTTTCAGTAGAATAATTGAAATACATCTTATGTTACATCTTCTTCCATCTTTCTTCATTTTTTCTGTCTTTTACTCATAAGCAAAATGAATTTTATATCTTTTACTTTAATATCTAATTCTTAGTGTACAACATGCAGATGTAAACCAAAAACACATGGAGAAAAGCAGCATAGTTTGTCTGGGGTGACTTTTCAATAGTTTGGCATGTTTGTTTTGCAAGCAAACTTATTTGGCCCATGATACCACTTCAGGAAATAACAGATGCCCGAGATTGCTTTTGAATGAAAGGCAAAACTGGATATACTGTGGAGTTGCATCACATTTGTATTTGTGATATTAGAACTAAGCATTCCATGTTGTTACTTGGAACAATTTAGCAAGTCCATGTTTAAAGTAACCACATAAGTACCAGTGCAGGTATCCCAAAGATAAACTTGCCCCTCTTTGTGTTCCTTTATTTGGGCCGAGGATGATAGTTCAGGGTAACATCGTTTTGTCATCCAGTACATAGAGGGAGGAAAACTAATTTTTATTTGTTTGTTCCAGAGAAAAATTCTTGATTGTGTTTGTATAAAACCAACTAAGAAGCATTAATATAAGAATACCTGTAACTGCAGTGTCTCCTATTATTTGTGAGGAGGTCTTATTGCATGGTACTTCAGAGATCTTGAATGAAAATTTTGGTGTCTGTGAATAACTGCTTATAGTAATTTGTACTATATAAAATATCTTTCAATTATAAATTGATTTCTAGGGCACATTTTTTAGCCCCAGGAGTTAAAAAAAAATGGAATATTGTTTGGTTAAAATATCCTACATGCAACTGACTCAAATGGCCTTTTTGTTGCTCTCTGATTTTAAACACCGACATTTTTAAAGGTTCCTCTCTATAGGAAGATTATTTAAAAAAAAAAAAAAAAGGACAGAAAAAGATTTTCCTTTGCACGTGCTTCCAGACTTTCTGGCATCTAAGTACTATTTGTGTGTGTGTGTGTGATTTGTGTAGTTTGTGTAATGATTAAGACAAAAAGATTTGAAGATGTTTTGGTAGGATAATGTATAGATCAAGGAGTGTCATGTGTGAAAGTTAGATGTTGTAACCACAAATATTTGCCATAACAAGGTCCTTAATTGGTTCAGAGTATTCAGTCAGTGCGGGAGAGTAACTGTTAAATTTGTAGGTTTATGTTACCAGTACGTTTTGTCTAGCATTTGAAAAGGTAAAGCAGCTGTAAGGTAATCGACATTCAGCTCTTTTGACATATCACTAGGTGAATCTACAAACAATGTCTTTAAAATAGCTTGCAAAGTTCTTTAAATGTTCTTGTTTATTATTTTTTAATAGTCCAAAATACTCTTTAAAAGCATTTAAATAATCTCACCAGACTGTGGTAAATAGTGTGATTTGTACGTTTGCATGCAGTGTGTTACATAGGATCCATGAACAGAGAAAGAAACAGTTCTAGAGATGAGAAAGTACAACCCAAGGACTTCATCTTACAATGACCTCAGGGCAAATTCAGGGTCATGTTGTAGAGCTTGTTACATGATAGTAGTGTGAGAATGTAAGCAACAGAGTTGGTTAAGGGAGAAAGAACAGAAGCAGAAGGATATTTTTAAAAACTTCTAATAGTCTCCCTTTATAATGTAAACCATAATAATGAGTCAAAATTTATGGTTTTTGTGTACCAGAGTGAATATTCCATTTGAAATACAAAGAAGGAACTTGAGAGGTTGTAAGATCACCTGAAATCTATTGAAAAGTGGTGCTTTATTCTTCATCTGTAATTTGGAAAATGGGAGAATTGATTCGGTTGCAGTAGTTCAAGATCTGTTTTGTTTTTCTCTCACATTAAGATTAGCTGTAGAATTCTGCCTTTTGTTGCCACTAACCTAAAAAAACCATTTTCTTTTTTTTATAGGTTCTCAACCTCGTACAGTCCTATGTAACCCTGAGAGTCCCCTTGTATGTCTCTTATGTCTTCCACTCCCCGGTGGGTGTAGGAGGCTGGCAGCATTTTGACCTTCAGTCCGAGCTCCGGCTGACTTTTGTGTATGACACTGCCATCCTGTGGAAGGATGGGATCGGGAGCCCACCTGAAGCAGAGCTCCAAGGTAGGTGTTGGGTTTTCATGCATCTACTCATTGTTCCATTACTAAGAGTAGTTTGCACACAGCAGGATGATTTTTCAGTCATTCTAATACTACAAGAAGATTTTATATCATTTATTACTAGTTGCAAATAACCTGTCATTGCCGAGCACTCAAAATTCTCTGTTGGAGTGTTGATGTAAACCATGTTAAGCTGACAGCAGTACTTTTATTTCAAGAAAAGATAACTACCTTGTTAGGTTTCAAGTATATATGCAAAAATTAAAGCATTCCTTCTTTTTTCTTTTACATTACCTCAGTGTACATTATATATTAATATTCTGTTGTCACACAAGATGGTTGTTTCCATTTTAGTGAAAAAAGGAAGCTTTTATGAGATATTTTTATTATTTTCCTTGCCATAAATGTACAATTTCAGAAACTTGCGGTATTTTAAAAATGTTGATTTTGAAAAATTCAAAAGAAGCAGAAATATATAACGCGTATAATCAGTCTCATGTGTTGGAGTAGTAAACTGCAAAAGTAAAATATTCTTTAAGTGTAAAAGATACATGTATATAATATATAAATATGTAGTTTTACCTATATACAAATTACAATCACAAATAATAATTTTATCTATATATGTATAAAAATAGGATTTTTCTTTGCCAAAAGATGACATGTTTAAAAAAACCTGTGACATACAGATATTTAGGAAAGATTAAAACGTATAGTTAAAGCTGTAAGACACTTTGTTTTATATATGTGAATCTACTTAGTAGTCCCTAGCACTAATCTTCAGAAATTCCATGTATGTCCCAAGCACATAGAAAATATAGGAGGTAGCTGTGATTATGTATGTATACTTAACAATCCTGGGACTACAGTGTGAATATAAAAGCATTTTTCATTTCTGAAAACTCTGTATCTGAACTACAGAAGTCACTGTGAGACTGTTCCTGTTCTTATGTTAAGAGGAAAAAATGAGGAGTGGCAAGGAGAGTCTGCCCTGCGTTAGAAGATAAGCACATGCCCTGCCATGCATAAAGAATAAACCACATGCCACGAATCATCTGACATACTAGTCACTGAATAACAGCCAAGCTAATCCTGGGTCTCAGCAGTTGTGTAGTTCATATATGTCCCCATTTTACTGACTTTAATGCCTTTTTTTTAACTCCCTCTTCTTCTCCTTTTTTTTTCTTTTTCTCAACCCTTGAGGGCCAGCATCAGGAGGTGCTGAACAATAACAGCTCCCTTTGAAAATAGCAGGAACACATGATAAGCATAGTGATATAGTGGAGGATAGACCTCCAACATATCCTGATCTGATTCAGGCAGTATGGAGTTAAAAATTATTCCTTCCATGCCTTGCACAAGGGACAGCTGTTGTTCTGACCAGGGAAGGTCTACTTTTCAGATTATTTCCATAGCACTGGTTACTTAAAATTGGCCTACACAAATTCTATGTAAAATTTTAAAGGAATCAAGGTCTTTAATTTCTAGGGGACCAATATATGAATTTGGCTCAGGTGATTTTAAACAGTTGGCACACATTCACATTGGTGAATGTGTTGGATTTCTAATGCAGCCCTGAAGGAGCATTACTGTTTTCTTCCTGCTCTTACACACAGGACCATGCCACATCACTGGCTCTTTGTAAGGGAGCAGTGAAGGAAATAGCTATAAATTTAGGAACTTTGAACAGTTCAAGAGAAAAAAAAAAGACCCTGGATGCAAGCTACAGCAATATATCACTTTTGTCATATAAACAAACCTTGTAACCTGAAATTAGGAGTCCGTGTTTTGGAATAGATTCATGCTAGAACTGCTGTGGGCTTCTCCCAGTCTAGCAGAGCATCTGTGTGGATCCTTGATAATATATGTAAAGCATGACTTTGCAGAGAAGATCTGTATGTGCTTTGAAGGACTGAAGCACTAGGAAAACTCTAGGCACCTCTGTGTAACTTGTTGCTTGAGAAGAACATTGAATCAACCCCAAAAATAACAGGAGGGCCCTTTCCACATAGCAGATAAGACAAGGGTAAATGGAAGAGTTTGTATTAGTAAAATTGGGACTTAATTGTCATCTGCAAGTGAAATGATCTGTATGGATTGGCTTCTGCTGGCAGGTTCTCTGTACCCAACCAGCATGCGAATCAGCGACGAGGGGCGCTTGGTTGTCAACTTCAAGACTGAAGCCCGGTTTCATGGTTTGTTTGTGATGTCCCATTCTGGTAAGCTTAATCTACATTTTGGTAGGTGATGTAAAAATATATAAAAACCAAGCAATCCCCTAGCATTTTATACTGCTCATTTTTATTTTTTCTTCTACTGAAATCAGAATTTATGATGTATTGTGCACTCCAGCTAAGGATTTATTCTGTATTTAAAATTTCTTATTTGCCTCTAAGGATAGTGTTCAGACTGGCAAACTTAATGAAATATATCTGAATCTGATGCAAAGCTGAGACTGATTTATGAAAAGTGAAGATCTAGGCCATTCTGTCCCACAGGGATCTATAAACATACAGTTTTAATCCAAAGGCTAGAATTACCTGTCTGTTTATGTTCCCCACTGGACTTAGTTAGAATTAAAATTTCCTTTATAACTTGCAGCCTTTTTATGTTATTTATCCTGTTTCCAAGAGTAAAAAATGCTCTTGTAGGATCATTGTATCATTGTTGAAAAAAGGTGCCATTCAGTTAGTCCTTGCCAAAGACCTGCTCCTGCAATTTAACCCATTTAAACTCCACTGGCTTTGTTCAGAATAATCACAGGTGTAAGACTGTCTATAGACATATGTCTGAGCATGAATGCTGGCATTGGAAAACTTTATCTAAATTAAATTTGCTGAACCATAAAGGGAAGGTAAAAATAATTTTAAGAAATCTCACCTAATTTAACTTGATTTTATTGACCCACAAAACTCCTTCACAGTGATTCCATTTTTTAACAACGGTTTTTTAGCATGTTAGATTTTCCATATGATGCAGAGCTGAAAGAATTACACTTCTGAGAGAAATTATTTTATGTTCTCTGTGTTCAGATAAGTTCAGATAAGTTAAAAATAGGTGGGATTTTATAGATCTTTGCCATTGCACTCCTCCTATTTTACTTTCTGTTGCATTTAATCTACACACAGTTTGTATTGCCCAGAAGTAACTTTTTCATAGACACCTAAACAAGAGTTAAGGAGATGCGGCTATGTTGATTGCAGTTGGCTTTGTTAGTTTCAGTTAATAAAACCCAGTGCCATGTAAAGGTATTAATATTGAATTTGGTTTATGAATTATTGGGATTTTTTTTTCAGACTCTGGGAATCTGCAGCTAAATATTAAAGCTGACAAACCTGTCTTTTGGCATGTTTCTAGCTTCACCTCTGACTTCAATGGTCCTGTCAGCCGATCACCCAGGCCTGACATTTAGCCTCAGCCTCATCCGAAGTGAGCCAACATACAATCAGCCCAGACAGCAGTGGAGCTTTGTTTCAGATTTTGCGGTAAAACCTCAGTATTCACCTTCTGTGTCTTCTTTTACCCCAGGTTGATATTTAGGATGTTGCTGGAACAGCCATGCCTCTGTCTCTCTCTCTCCAGGTTCGTGACTATTCTGGAACCTACACTGTGAAGCTGATAGCTTGTACCACGGCTCCACATCAGGAGTACAGCCTGCCGGTGATATGCAATCCCCGAGAGCCCATCACATTTGATCTGGATATCCGATTCCAGCAGGTACCATCTCAGTGTTACCTTTGTCATGTTTACTTTTTATTTTAATACTCAAATTGCCCTTGGTGGTCCATATTGATAGTGTTAGAAACTGAATTTGCATGCTCATCAACAAACCTAAGTTCTAATGGATGAGAACTGTACATATTCTCTGTACATATTTTACCAATTTAATCACACTGGAAGGGCTAATGTAGGAGTACCAACATGTTCTGTCCTGTATGCCTGGGCAGTCTTTGACCATTCTTCATTGACAGCCAGTGAGGAAGCTCATTGATACCATTTTGGATGTTACTGTAATGTGAACTAATCACTTGCAATTTCAGAATCATTATCAAATTTGCTGTGACGTAGTTTTATTACAGAATAAAGCAAATATAAAGCTGTTATCAGAATGTTTTTATCTTACACAAAGATCAGAGAACAGCTTTTTAATATTAGACTTTTCATTTTCTTGGAAACTTTTCATTCTAACTTCCTTCGCAGCTTTCACTGTATATGAGTGAATGGCCATTTTAAAAAGCAAACATCAGAGGGGTCTCTCCCCTGGAGATTTTGTTTTATCATACCCTTTAACATACATATACCCATCTCTTTTTTCCTCTCTCTGGCTCCAGAAGAGGGAAGAAACACCAGTGAGTACTGCACTGTCATTGTCCTTGTTCTCAGAAGCTTTGCACATTCACAGCATTCAACCTTGCAGCTCTGCTTTATCTGCTTTATCCCACTCCTTTCAGTGTCTCCTAAATGCCCATAGCTATTTCCAGAAGGAAGCAGCTCTATAATCAGGATCTGTGCTGCACAGAGATGGACATACCTCCAGGGCTCTGCTTCTTGAGGTACCATGTATCTCATGCACTATAGTTCTATGGAGGGAGGGATGTCCACCATCAGTGATCTGTATAATCCCTAACTGTCCATATGCAAAATTGATGCCCATAGCAAATAGGTAGAAAGAGTTGACACTCCTCCTCTCACCCAACAAATCCTAATGGGTTATGTTTCCAATAACTCATTTACAATATCTCAATTGTGCATAAAAAATAAATATATTTAAGTACATTGCCACTATGAGTCAGCACTGGTAGCACAGAGGCTCACATATGAAACTGAAATAAAAATAGTAAGTTAAAACAGGATGCCTAAGAGACACATTCACAGGATTTGTGTAATATTTACCCAGGCCACTGCTCTTGCCATTGCTGTAAACAGCATGGCTCAAGTCCAGTGCTCATGGATGAATATGCACTTTTTGCTTCCTCGGTGAGGCCCTGCTTGCCTTTCTTTCAAAACCACATCTGGTAGCAAGCCAGCTGTGTCAGGTGTTTGAAGCTGTGGGACTTGTAATCCAATAGCCTGAATCCAGGCATTTAGAAGGAAGCATTCCAAACAGATTAGAAATGATGATGATGATGATTGTTATTTCTGTGAAGAGGCTATGGGCGTAGTGTTCCTCTCTGCAAAGAGAAGCAGTGAGTCTATAAAAATCATTTCAGCTATATATTCGTGGTGCGTAACATTTTTGCTTTATATTTTGGGGACTCTACTATGGAAAATGGATTCAAATAAGCATGACAGGTGAATAACTTTTAGCAGTAGCTTCTGTTGGTCTTGTTATATCTCATTTCATCATTCCCTTGTCCATGACTCAGCAAGAATATTTTCCTTTATGTTTCCTTTTCTTTTTACCCACACATATATACCTTTTTATGCATAAACATGTGTATATATATGTCTTTGGAGGCCTCTTGTTCTTGGCTCTGGGCTCTCCCCAGTACTCCTGCCCACTATGTTCTTTCCCTTATGTTCTTTCCTTTAGCTACAGGCTAAATTCTGTGCCTCTGATCATGACATTCAGAGCTCTGCCATCCCGCCAGTTATCAATACATCTCACTGTCCACTTCTCTAGGTCACACTTCCTGAGCTTGCCTAGGAGGATGCTATGGGAAACAGTGTTAAAAGCCCTGCTGAAGTCAAGGAATGCAACATCCACTGCTCTCCCCTCTTCCCTCTCTTCTACCCAACCAATCCTCCCATCATACAAACCTATATACATGAAAAATGTTGAATATATACCAAGTACAAATAATTCTCTTTTATTTAAACTATTATTACATTTAGGTATGCAAAACTGATGAATAGAGCACATGAGTAGAAGACCGTGCTGTATTTTAAGAGTTATTAAAGAATGCACGTTGAAGAGCGTTATGCTACTGTGTTTTAGGTCAGTGACCCTGTGGCTGCTGAGTTCAGCTTGAATACCCAGATGTTTCTCCTTTCCAAGAAGACCCTGTGGCTATCTGATGGCTCAATGGGCTTTGGGCAAGAAAGTGATGTTGCTTTTGCAGAAGGTATAATTGTGCAAGATCATAGATATTTAATGCAGTCCACACTGTCAGGATCCTGTTTCAATCAAAGCGAGCTAGTAGTAAGGGTTTGACTTGATGTTTGAGTTCTTTTGTATGTGCATTTTCTCCTTTGCGTTTTACATAAGAGCTGTTGACCAATTTGCATTCGAACTGTTATGTCTGAAGTTTGCAACACTGGTTCCATTTCTCATGTGCTGAAAACTTCATGAACATTAGTTTCGCTGATGCTAAAAACAGTTGCAGTTGCTAAGTTGCTGTTATACAATCTTTTTATTGTGTGTGAGGAAGATAAATTTGCACAACAGAAACCAAAGTCAAAATTGAGATGAATACTCAGAATTTCTTGCTTAATACTGTGTTCAGACTCAGAAGAGGTTGTTTAAAAAAAAACAGTGTGAAACAGTGAACTGAAGCCTAGGTTCGGTTGATGCATCTATCAGTGATTTGTTGCTTGACCTTAAGCAATCTCTTCAATTCTTGTTTTCTTCATGTGCTTCATTTAGAATGTCAGGACCTTGAATCTGTGGTTTTCTTTTGTGACTTGTTTGCCTGGTCCCTTGAACAGCAGAGGCCTGGTCTCTCTCAAAGTCCACAGTTGCTATAAATAGTTGTTAAACTAATGCCTCACTTTTTTTTTCTCAAAATTCTCAGCCTTCCTAACTATTTTCTGTTGTATGTGTTTGACCACAGCACATGGTATCATTTCCTGCCCATGTAGTACTGGTCTAGGTTATTTGTATAGGCCTCGCAAGCATGTTTTTCTTAAATCTTAACAGCCAGCAGAACTTCAAACTCACAGTAAGGACCGAAATCTCAATAAATGTGCCTGTGACCTGTCACTCATGCCATTTGTATTAAATGTTGCCAATCTGACCAGGTATAACCAAACCTTTATGCTCTCTGAGTAGAGTTCTGTGACATAAATAATTACATCTCTTCAACAAGGCACATTATCAGGAGAACAAAACCTGCATCCTACTCTATTGTAGAGGGGTAGAAAACGTAGTTTTAAGTCAATTTTGATTGAAGCTCCCAATAAACTGCAGAATTTGGTACTACCTCTGAACTGGCTTAGATTATAGCAACACTGAATGACCATCTACGACTGTCCTGTGACCCAGAGTTTGTGGAAGAGAGTACACTCATGGCCTTTGGCAAATCCTTAAAATAGAAGCTTTATAACCAGATGTCACAAGTAGCTTTTGTATATAGCTGTGAGCCCATTTGAGAATCTTCACTTTGGATCTTTGAGATGACCAGAAATTACAGCCGCATTGCTCTGCACTGAGCTTCTTCCCTAGATTAATTAATTTGGCCTTAATACTGTGCTACATATTACAGTGTGTGAACTGTACTTGTTTCCAGGTGATATCATATATGGTCGGGTGATGGTGGATCCAGTGCAGAATCTGGGTGACTCCTTCTACTGTAGCATCGAAAAGGTTTTCCTGTGCACAGGAGCTGACGGATATGTACCCAAGTATAATCCATCCAACACTGAATATGGTTGCCTCGCCGATTCTCCATCCCTTCTGTACAGATTTAAGATTGTGGCAAGTTTTCTAATTCTGAGAAGATGTACCTTTTGGGGTTTTGTTTTGTTTTGTTTTAATTTACTTATTTTCTTTGTTATCCACAACCAACTTCTTTTAAAATGTCCTTGACAGCACTAGTCAGAATCAGGTGCTAGACCAGTTCTAGTCTAGCATGTGCTGGTAAAGGTAGTACCTTACCTTTCTGCCTCCTTGTTATATTCTTCATCTCTCTGGGGGCTCTCATCATCTAGTATTTGACTTGAATTAGAATCCCCAAATAAACTTTTCCTCTGCATTTCCTGTCTTCATTGATCATAAAGAAGGCCTAAGAATATGAGCCAGTAAAATGGGTGTGTAGGCTAGATGGAATTTGTCTCATCTACCTAAAACTTACTCAAAAAACGAGTGCATAATATAAAGTTAGACTTCCGAGTCAGTAGTCATTTAGAAGCTAGCTTACAATATCTAAGACAGCACAGATGATTTGTTTGATCTGTTTACTACAAATGAAAGGTAAAATCTTTAAACTGGGAAATTAATTTCTGACTTCTATTTCAGACCATATACAAACATGGCTGTGGCTGTTCTCTAGATTTCTTTTCCTTTTTATTTCTTAAAAAAAAAATCTCCAAGCAAGAGATTTGTTAGAAGTTAGTACAAGTCAGATGTGACCACAGTTGCTTCTCAAATGTTTTTTTTGTTTGTAGTAGTACATTGGATTGCAAAATATACCACGTCAATTGCACTCCTAGAAATATATATTTTGTATAAATATTAGAACTTGTTTCCCTGAAAGAAATGAACATGCTTTTTATAATTGTTGATTTTTTGTTTGGTTGGTTGGTTTTGTTTTTTTTTATTTCCACTATCATGCAGGACAAAGCTCAGCCAGAGACACAAGCCACAAGCTTTGGAAATGTGCTTTTTAATGCAAAACTTGCTGTAGATGACCCTGAAGCAATTCCTCTAGTTAAACAACCAGGCTCTGATGGCTTTAAAATGGATTCCACTCCCCTATTTCAGGTAACGTTTCTGTAGGTTAGTGCTTGGAATACTGCACCAAGATCTCTTTCTCAAGAACACTTCCACACAGGAGCTTTAAAAGCTAACTGTCATGTTGAAAATAATAGGAAATTACTTTTGATTTCAGGCAGAATCATAAATCCTCTAAGTTTTCTAGGTGTACTTGAAGCACTAGTGAAAGATTCCTACACATGCAGGTAATAAGCTTTTCTTTCATTGTTTCCATAGTCTAACAAGAAATGATGCAAGTGATGCCTATGCATTTCTTTTAAGGTCTTAACTTTTAAGTTTCTTGTTTTTACTGCTTTCCATCTCGCTTGTCAAAGTCAAAAAATAAATTAAAAAATCAATATTAGTAGTGTACTTCACTCCAATTTACTTGATATCCAGTATTTTCTGTGCGAGTATTTTCTCACAAACTTGTATATTCCAAAACATCTGAGCACTGGAAAGCCTAGAAATAGAAAAGTAAAGGGTGAACTTATTTCTGAATTCCATATAATTTCTTATCTGTTTGTTTTCATCCTTTTGATCTATATGACCCAGTCAGTAGTTTCTTTGTCTCTTCAGTGTTTGCAAAACTCAGAATTGCAAATTACGGGAAGAAACACTGAAGACTCTTTATTCCTACTGCAGGCCATTTCAGTATTGTTAACAAACCACTGTAAAGAAAGGAACATTTAAGAGAACAGCCTACTTACCAGCGTAAAAAAGATTTCAAAAATTCTCCCTTCTCTTAATCTTAAGTCAGAAAAACTGACTCTTCTGGGAAAGATCTTGAAAATACTGTCCAGGCTATCGATAAGAAGCAATGATTGATTTCCATTGTTTATATTGCTGTCCATATTCCTATGTATGATTGTTTTTAGAAACAAAATACTGTGTCTTTCCAGGTATCCTTGGGTAGGGAGTGGTATGTCCACACAATCTACACTGTACGCTCCAAGGAGAATGCTAACCGTGGGATTGGCAAGAGAAGCGTGGAGCACCAGTACCACTCTGTGTCCAGTGCTGGGAGCCCGGGAGCAGCTGCGCGGAGGCGGCAGAAGAGGGATGTTGAAGGAGCTCCAGAGCTTGCAAAAGATATTGGTGCAGAAAAGAAACGAGGAACAAACATACAGCACGTAGCCCTGGACCGCGCCAACAAGAAGCAGGTGCCTCCAAGGGAGGTCGTGGTCAATGGCGTTCTCCCCAGGGAGCTGAGTAACCCAAGCCCGGAGGTCAGCATCGTCACAGTCACTGGTGGCACTGCTGCGGTTTTGCTTGCCATTTGCTTAGTTGCAATCATAATTTTGCTGCTAAAAAGGAGACAAAGTTCTGAGAAGAAAGACGCTACGAAGGAGTCAGGAAGCAGTGAACCAATGATGCTGCCGTATAATTGTCCCAGCGACAGCTCGGAGGTTTGATTCCAAGTCCGTGGGATTCAAGCCAATCTCTAGAGTGCCTCAAACAGAACTGCACTTTGTCAGCAGCAGATCACCATGACTGTTCATATGTGTCTAGGTCTACTTGAATTTTTTTTATCCTGGACTCTTACTGCCGTTACCAACAAAAGAGGAGGAATCCATGCGGAACCTCCCGCTTTGCGCGAGAGGTAATCCTGACATCCTCCTTACAGCATGCACTAATGCTAAGAAGCAATTCAAGGAAGTGCGTTGTGAGGGAGAGGTTTTTATTTTGTTTTTGTAACTTCTTTCTTACATTTCAAAAAAGAAGAAACTATCCAAAGGTGCTATTGACCTTGTCTGTAAAAAAATGAAGTCTTTTTCTTCTAAAATGGAGAATACTTGAGAAATGCTTACACTCCTCAGTTAAATTTTGTACTGTTTCTCACAAAGAACTCAATGTTTGCAATTAATCTGAAAGGTGATAAAATGCCTCAGTGTTGACTCCTCACTCTGTTAAGCTTTCGATTTCTCATAAAATATACTAGTGCTTTGCTTTTTTTTTCATTTATGCTTAACTGAACTTTTCCAAAAGACAGTCAGATTAGACAGTGCAACAGGATAATCAGATGCATGTAACAGGATGCAATACATGCTCTTTGCCACAGATTCTTACTCAACTATTCAATGGGAGTTTTTTTTTCCTTATTTTTCTCTTATTTATGTCTATATAAAGCCAAAGAATACAACAAATCCTGGAGAAATCTTGTTTTTCACAGAAACTGGGTAGTTATGTCTTCTTAAGTTTATGATGCATCACAGAAATTTTGTAAGGTAAATTATATTTGCCAGTGCATACTCACAGCTGGGAAATACGAGTATTAGTATTTCAGTATGTAGGGAAGAGGATAGAGTTAGATTCAGAATAGAGAGGACGAAGTTCTGCCTGAACTGAGCCTAGGAGTCATGATCCTGGATCCAGCATGTGATGTCAGTTGTCATATTAAATGGCAGCAAAGTAAAAAAAAAAAAAAATAGAATTGGAATCAGGTAGTATTTATTATGGTGTAATCACAGTACCTGACGACAAACATGCTGGGTGACTGCAGGGCTTTTTCAATTAATAATTGCTTTTGAAGGAGTTATTCTGATTTTCTGTCTTGACTTAGGTAATATGATAAAATGGTATTCTACAGAAGTTCGTAGCAGAGGTGCTCTGTGTCAGATCTTACCCAGACAGGACCTATTCTCTCCCCAAAATACCCTGCCAAATGCTTGCCCACAAAAGCTGTGTAATCTTCAAGATTGTCCCGTTTGTCATGCTAGAATTATGTGTAAGTCCCTTCAATTCCAGGAGTTAAACCATATGAACGATACAGAATCTGAGTCAGGCTGCTGAGCCCGTTGCTAACACGCTGTTTCCTTCCACCACCCGTGGTGCTGGGGTCAGGCAGGCCCTAAACTATCTGCAGCTGCAGCTCAGCATTTGGCAGGCTGAGGACCATGATGCAAAGACCTGAGTTAGCTGGACACAAGCCACCTTGGAAGCACTGTAGCCATCCACGCAATTCTGCATCTGAACTAAAAAGTCCAGCCAAAAGACTTAGTAGCCTGATTGTAAAATGCTGACCTTGTAATTCTGCACAACTGTCAATAGAGGTCAGAAATGTTGGGCTTTACTAGCTTGGGAATGTCTGTGCTACAGTTCCTGGTAAAGCATGAATATATCCACAGAGGGATGTGTTCTGATAACCTTTTGTTCTGGGTTTGTATAGTTGTGATGTCATCCATTTCGTTAGATTTCATCAGTTTTCCACCACATGAATCGGGTTAGAATCTATCCTCTCTTTTCTGTGTTTTCTGTAATTGGGCCTGCTTAACTGAAAGATGTTTTCAATAGTCAAATTTCATTGCAATCATGCAATTATGCACGCCATCATCTTTTATTTTAATTAACCTGAGTTCTATGATGAAACAATTTTCTGCAAGATGTGCCAATACATTAGGCTTTTTCCATGGTCAGCTGACATTAATATGTTCTTTTAATGAAGTTCCTGCTGTTGTGATCCATGTGTTATGTGTGCAAGGTTGATGAAAGAGTTAATCCACAGATATTTTTATATTAAGTTGAAGGTCAGAACTAGGTAAATTGCAATTGTAACCTAGCATGCAATTTGCCTTTGTGCCTTTATTCCAAATCATTGTGATTATGAGAAATGCATTTGTCTCCTAGAACCTGCGTATTTAGATAAGAGCAGTTAAAGATTCTACAGTAAAATGGGACACATGTAAATAATAGAACATTTTAATATTTATAAAATTCCTGTTTTGTATAAGCAGAGAAGATCTTTTAAAAATATATATATAATAAGTACAGAAATTAGGTGTTTATCAGTAGAGATATTTTTCTGCTTTTAAAATGTAATTAACTGAAATAACCACAAAGTTACTTGCAGGTATCTTTTTTTTTTTCTTATGAAATCACATCAAAACCCATGTGTTCTACAAACCAAATTTTGAGCCCACTAGACAAATTGATAACTGCTTTGAATAGCATGTGATTATACCTCTGGAAAATACTTAGGCTGATGGGGGATTATCAGACGAATATTTTTCTAAGGTTTATATCAAATAATAGTATAATGTTATGATCACAAAGATAACGACAAAATGAACATTGAAAAACTAGAGAAGAATAAGTGAGATTCATGGGTGCATTCCTGTGTCTGGGGTAAAACATAGCAATGTTTTCAGTAAGGCCTGCTGGATTTGTCCTGTTCTTAAGCAACTTTTTTTATATATGTAATTCAGTGAATATAAATGCATCTGTAACTGCATGCCTTTTTGTATTGTGGCTTCAAGGTTTGGGATTTCAGCAAAATGTTTTGAAGGCTTATTAACGTTTTCCTTTCTACTTAACAAGTGGCCTTGTTTATACTAACCTGAATAAGTGCCTTGTTCCCAGTTATGTGCACAAATATGTTAATATTTATCCATTAAATAAACTGAATATGTTATATTTAATCTCCTTCCAGATTATGTTTTCAATCCTGCTTTCCCTGGAGATGCTTATTCCGGTGGCAGTAATACCCTTTGTGAAGCCCTTTAAACAGGAATTACGATGTTTAAATTTATTATCAAGCTGTGAGAGATCTTTCCACAAATATTTATTTGGAACAATTTCTTCCTTATGTCTATGACTATGGTATTTGGTATTCGCATCAGAGAAAAAAAAATAAACTACTTTCTTCTGGAATGGTTAGTAATGAAATGTTATGAAAAACTAATGAATGAAAGGGCAAACCTGCTGTGTCTGCAGTAAATCTCTCTACTTTGTTCCTGACATTATTGTTTTCTACTCATTAAGTGTTCCAGGCACAGGTTGCTTTTTATTCAGTGAAGTTGCCCTTATGACACAGAACGGAATTCTTCATGCAATTACAGAATGTCAGAAATCTCTAGAACTTGTAGGTATCACCCGTGAGTCTGCAAATCCTTTCTAGCTTTTATTTTCGTGTTGCTGTGAGCTGGCAGGGCTGACTGTACTTTACTCATTGACAAGAAGGCTGTTCCCTTGCTTCTACAGCACGGATGTTATTATCAGTCATTTCTTGTGCCAGATTATGGGATTTCCTTCCCAGCGGCAAATATAACAGGTCAGAAATATCTGACATGTAGATACTTAGGACTAATCTGTTAGATACACGATAATGCAAATGGAAATAGCTCTGAACCTTTCTCCTCTCATCCCATCCCATGTAAAGTGGTCAACACTGGTATCTGACTGCTGTCTGAACAGAAGAATTCAAGAATTCTCATTAGTGCCATTTCTGTCACTGTCAAAGAGGACACAGCATGTGGGTACAAGGCAACAGCACAAGACAACACTTAAGAGTATGTCTAATACCTGCTAAAAATAAGATTAAATTACCAGGGAGTGATTCCTGCTTTGCCAGGTTTGTTTCTTATTACCTAAACCTGCTCATATAAATTATACTCTTACCAGTTCCTCAAACTAAATTGAATCGTTTACTTTAACATCTGTAAGCTACACATCACAATTTATGCCAGCACGAGTCAGGATGGAAGTGTTTCTTACTCCAATATAAATGACTATGTAAATTTTAAATCAAAAATCTGATCACAAGAATCTGTCAATAAATCAAATAGCATTAATTTACCAGTCTGAGGTTGTCCAAGTAGTTAAGTCATGTTCACGTTCATTTTGACACTTAGTAGAATTCGAATACTACCAGGAGTCCAAGCATGTTTCATCAGATCCAAGCTGGCTTTTTCTTTACAGGCCACATTATAGGAGTTTATATTTTTAATGCATCCTCCCAGTCTTCTGAAAGAAAGGCTCCTTAAATTCAGCTCTTTCTTACCACTGAATGCGTTAATTTTGAGAGCTGTTACATAAATTGCTCTCAAGTGATTAGCTTTTCTGAGTTTTGCTTTTCTCATCATGTATCTCACAAGATTGGCTTCCACTGCTGTTGCTTTGCGAAGTGAGCATTGATTTCCAATAGAAATGGATGAACTGGATGGAAGATTCCAAAATGACGCAGCTGGTTTTATCTGTGGACAGTGCTTGAGAATGTACTGTATAATTGCTATTTTAACTTGCATTTTCATGGTAGATAGCTAAGCTTTCCTATAATTTACCATAGTGTAAAGCATGAATTTGCAGCTGCACAAGTTAAACTGCTCCAGTTAAACTAATGGTGCTGGGAGATCAGGTGTAATGGTTCTCATCTGTAATGTCTATTTGTCCATCTGTGTGCAAAGTATCAGTGGCCATGGAAAAGGAGAGGAAGCATTTGGCAAAAATGCCTGGTGCAGCCACTTCTGCAATAAGGAATTAATTTCTGCTTCTCTCCCTCCCATTCCCATCCGAAAGAAGCATTTAATGGAATTAAACAGGACACAAAGAATGATAACAAAAATAATAAAAGGTATGAATATCTTACTGATAAAAAAATATTAAATAGACAAGGTTCTTTTCCACTCTTTAGCACAGAAAAGAAGTGCCCGTGAGGGAATGTTGCAGAGGTGCATTTGATCCTGAAGGTTATGGAGACAGTGAGCGGGGAACAACGATTTGCTATTTCTCCTACCTAAAGAGAGAGGTCCCAGACAGCAGTTTTTCTCTGGCTAGAAGGATGAAACAGAGTAGGCAGGCAGAGCCTTGTCACTGTCGTACAATAATGTGGATGCCAGACTATGGTTGGGTAAAAAAGTAGTGAGCAAAACCCGTGTAGAAAGGCACCATCAAGGCAGGAATTTGTTTCAACAGGTAGTTCAGCAAGTCCCACCTAGAAAAGGCTGAGAGGGCTGACGAGAAGGATCAGACTGTTAATCTTCTCTCTCGTAGTCCTTCTGTGTAACACTACCTCTGGGCACTGCGAGGGGCAGATACCCGGGCCAAAAAGGCTGCACTCTTGCTCCAGCAGTCATGAGCACAGAGAACTAGCAGGCCCAAGCTTGCAGTTGACAGTATGAAGCACAAAAAATCTATTTTTTTTTCCCTGGCGTGAGAGGGACTGAAAGTTTTCGTTTGTCAGCACCCTAATGTTTCTGAGAACTGGTTCACCCCTACCTCACATCTACCTAGAGCTCCTGCTCAGGACTGCTTGAAATGCTGTGAGGAGCTGCTGGCCGTTTCCTTGTGCATATCCGATGAAGACATACGATCTAAATAGGATGAGGTAAAGAATCAGGGGAGAGGAAGGCAGGAGGAGAGGTAAAAGACACTGCTGGTGATTTTATTTACCTTATAAAAAAGCTCCTTTTATTCTCTGCTATTTGTAACAGAAGGTTAAAAGAGTATTTCTGAGGCTATCAAGTGTCTCTTTCACGGATGTATTTTTTCTTTTGTTTCTAATGGCACCAAAATGGTCCTGGTGAGAGAGAAATGTAAATAGCAAGTTCTGTAAACTTAGTAGCTCATGGGGATGTGGCTGAAGTTTTCTTGGCAAGCGATTGGCTTCTGCTTGGAACACCCCAAGCCTCTGCATTCGAGGAAAAGCTAACTGAGATATGTCGGCATGTGGACTTCATAGGAAGGGGATGTGTCTTTCCTTGTCCGTATCGCAAAGCGGAACACATCACAGAACAGGGCCATGGGCCAGCCCATCAAAGCTGCACCAAATCTCACCTCTTGGAGACACAGTTAATTCCCAGCTTCACGAAGATTCTTCACATCTTCAAATCATCTTTGCAAATGTGGCTTCGGGAGCCCTTGCCACGGTCAGCAGAAATGAGCCTTTACTGTGGAAGGAAGAGAAAAGTTTGTATCCCAGCCTCCACCCTCAAAGACCATCAGCTGGAGATAAAGATTTGTAAAGGATTTCTGGGCATCATAGCTGTCCATGTCACGTCAGAGCAATTCTAATGTGTAGAGAACTGTGCAGCCCTACCACATAATGCCCCAAATCTCCTTGCAGCCCTAGTGCACTGCCTGGAGGGAGCACCGGTGCCCCTGGGGCTCCTCTGCACCCTCAGAAACCTCCTCCATCCCAGAGTGTGACTTCAACTGCCATGGTGCTCAGGGATAACCCTGTTTTTTCTAGGTTGCCAAAGACCTCAGGGGCATAAGTTACAGCAGGCCTGGTTCATATCTGTTGAACACCCCTAAACACCTAAAATCCTAACTTTGATGAACTTCAGGTACCAGACTCCAGAAGGAAAGGTTTTGTACACTATTGCAATGAATACGGACACTCAAAAGCAAGGCATAAACAGTGGAGACAATGTCTATGCTATCTACATCCCTTATTTGCTGCCGGAGAAAATTCTGATTCCTACAACTTGCAGACTGTGCACTGGGTCATTAACCACCTTGAAACTGTTCCTGTTCTGCCTTAAACTTTTATGACCAGATTGGCTTCTCCAAAATGATAGGCTTCAAAAGCAGAACCTACTTTCTGTTTTCTGTGGTAGGCAAAGCACAGGCAATTCAAAAGCTCTCAATGTCAGGACTTTGTGTACTAGCCTTGATGCTAGAAAGCTTGCCCAGGTAATTCAGATTGTGTTACCACATATTAGGCTGAGGAGTTGGCAGCTAGACTCAAGAAGAGTTGGAATAAAATAAAATAAAGTATATAAAATAAAACTTTAAGTAGAAGCCTCTAGAAGTAAATACAATAAGGCAACACTTCTCCTTAAGCTACAGTCTCCTCAGTGGTACTCTCAGTTGAGTTTTCTCTCAGTTGTCATGGTTTCTGTACCCTGCATCACCTTGCTTTAGAAAACAGCATCTCTAATAACAGTTTCTATCTATCTGAGCTGTTTTGGCTTCTTGCAGTGCAGCTTGGAGTTTTATTCTGTCCAAATAGCTCTCAGAATGAAGTTGCTGGGGAGATACTTTTCCCTCAGAAAATTTTTGTTTCCGCAGGATCTGTGCACTAGATCTCCATAACAGCATTGTGAAGGCTAGCAGGGATGCCAAGAACTCAAAGAAATGCTTGCAGCTTTTAGGCGTTGCCTGCAATTCCCATCTGGAGCTGTCAAGTGCGACAATATGCATTATCCCAGGCTTCTTGAGAAACACACAAGAATTTTTATTCTTTCACAAAATGATTGGTTTCAAAATATGACTTCAAAAAATCACACACACACAGCCTGTTTTTTATTGTATAAGTGGTCTGTAATATATACAAGTATATTTAAGAGTTTACATATTGTTACATTTAATATTTATTTGTGAATACTACATGATTGTAATGGATATAAATATACTAGAAATGGTATATATTTTGTGTGGGGAGGTTATCTTTTTTGCATTATATAATACACTTTTTTATTTATACGTAATTCCTCAGAATAATGTCACAAGGTTGAAGTTGTTTGAGCTAGAATTCGGAATTCCAGGCACATTTGCCTAGGAAGGGGTTGTAGCAGCTAGAGCTTTGGCCAAAAGCTGAGCAGGCACCTGCCAGGTCTCGGGGTCAGGGACACAGGTTTGATCTGCTCTGCTTAAGTTAGAAGCAGGCAAAGCAGGGGCCGTTCAGGACTGTCTTCCAGATGGCAACGCGAGCAGCCACCCCTCTGGGACCAGCAGCTGCTCTCCCTGCTTCCAACTGGAGTCCTTCCGTCACGGCCAGCTGCAGCGTGTGAGCGTGGCAGGACCATCCAAAGGGCTGGTGCTCGGAGAGCCGCAGCAAACCGCAAGGAAGCGCTTGCACAAGTCAAATGATGCAGGTTCTCTGCAAGTCCCTGCTTTGGTGCTTGTTCTGGCCGTTTTGTGTCACCACGCTGCAGCAGCAGCATTTCCAGCCACCTTGCACCCACAGCCTGGGGGCTGGAAATCATCAGCGGGAGCAACAGCTTCTCCTTGGGTGGCTGCTGCTCCCTCCGCTGCCGTTCCCCAGCTCTGTGCTCTGTGCGCTGCTCATTAACGCAGTGGCCTGAAAATGCCCCCATTTTCAGGGCAAGGCAGCAAGCTCAGACCTGCTGCCGGCATCCGAGCTGCCTGCGTCCCTTCTCCCAATGCCTCGGGCATTTTATTAGAGCCTCCTTCATTGGGCGAAAGTATGAAGTTAAAATCTCATCAGCTTCCCAGGGACCCAGTGAATTGAAACAGAGAAGAGCCGTCTGCTGTAGGGCCAAGTCCAAGACCCCTCGAAGGGACAGCAACGGTGCAGCTTTATTCCTGAAAGCCACGTGAACGTAGCCTTAACTCTCCAACAGCTCATGGCACCACCTGGAAAGGCAGAGGTTGTTTTGGTCTGGCTCAGAGCAGCCCTGCAGGGCTAGGACACCTGAATTCAACGTTCAGAAAAAGAGAGAGACACAAGGAGCATCCTGGTGAGTCACAAACATTTGTGGCAAATGGGGTTTTTTTCATGCTGCTGTCACTCAGTCTGTGGCCAAACTGCTGTTTAAAGCAGATCGGTAGGAAAGGAGAGAAATGTTTCCTTTAAAGAAAAGTAGACCGACCAAAAGGACACCTGCAGGTTAAAAGCACTTGTTTAGTGTAATGATTTTGCAAAGCCACTTTGACTGTCCAGAATGATCATAATTTAGTTACTTAAATATAAACAGTTCCATCATCGTCTTCAATCTGTTTCTTTGATATTTTCACTTCTTAATTTTCTGGGAAGAAAGAGGGAAAAAAACGGAAAAATCACAAAAATAGGGAAAATAGTCTTCAATGTTAATAAGATTGGTAAGTGCAGAGATTTATCAAGTTGGATATCATCTGAACATAGCTCTTTCTTTTTATATTCCTCTACTGTTTTTCATGCTTGTATTTCCTTTCTGTACGTTTTTGGCTGAGTGAAAATGTGGAAAACATGCCACCTCCTGTTCTTTTCAGCTATTGCACAGTCCCAAGGAAACTCTTGTAACCTCCAGGAATCTGTGCAATGCACAGATCCGTGCATGTGTGGGCACACGGATGTATGCAGGCACATGCGGATTTGAATGCAGACATTTGTAGTCACACATTTCTTAACTCCCTGTAAACTATCAACTACAAGAGTAGTCAGCATGGATTCACCAAGATCAACTTCTCTCTCACCAGTTTTTCTTTAGTCACACCATTAGCTCCCGGGCTGTTACAATAAACACTCTCTGAAAGGTCTCTCTCACCAGTTTTTCTTCAGTGATGCCATTCGCTCCCGAGCTGTTACAATAAACACTCTCTGAAAGGTTTCCAAGGAAACTGGAAAGTAGGGCAGCACTGACCACTGGCCCTGACCAGAGAAGCGGGAGGATGAAGGTGATACTTCATCCAGTATCTCCTTAAAAGAGGCCTTACAGAGCGCTGCACCTGCTTTACTCCCACCCACCCTGGGCTCCCTCATCTCCACATACACTAACCCATAAATCCCTCTCTCTAGAGATGCTTTGGGAAAATCTCCATCACCTCCTGGCACCGATGCAGAGATGCTGATGAGATGCTCTGGTCGTCCCTACTCACACACTACCACAAGAAAGGGGAAGATCCAAACACAAGCCCAGTCCCAAAGCTTCACCTTTTTTATAACTTTTAACCAGAGTTTCTATATTGCTGATGCTTCCTTTCCCTTAAAAGAGCATCAGAGGTATTTATTATGCCATTACTGCCTCCACAGGTTAATCTCATGATCTTAGTCTTCTATTGCCCTAAATCAAGGGGAACATTTTAGATACGAGCAGACCTCTCTGCACAGATTTTCCTACCTATATTTCCTCTATTGCCATTCAAGGAGCCACCAAAACTTCATGTAAACATGGAATTTGGCAGTCTGCCTGGATGGTTTACATATGAGGAAAGATTTATTTTCCTTTCTCTGACTGCTAATGATGAGTGGCATGCCTTTTTCTAAGAAGCTACGGCTGTCCTCAGTGGCCTTTTAGTTTCTTTTCATCGAATTCTTTGCAGTGGAAGACAACGTGAGCAGGACAGATTTCTGCTCTACATGATAGGCGCTAAGAATAGTACATTGAAATCTGCTTTTCTAATGATTTAACAAAAGTGAGTACAACAGTAAAACCTCTCCAGGGCGAACCCAGAACATAGTTGCACCATCTATGCACTCCTGTTACTTGCCAAGCCAAGCAATGAATGAGGTGGGGGATCTATATAGCCACACAAGAAGTGTTTGTGGGTTGCTTGGTGGAAGACAGGACATGGTCGGGGGTACCTCTCCCGGGGTTACAGCAAAGGCAGTAGTACAGCTAAGCCAGTCTTCGCACCTGCTACAAACACCCTTTACAGGAACCCAGAATCTGCAGAACTCAAAGAGGAATAAGTAATAAGAGTGAGATAAATATCCTTAATAACTATATTTTTTCTCTATGTTGTATTAACTTAAGAGACAGGTGTTATGATAAGAGAACCAAAGACATTCTCTGTCTATTCCTGGGTACCAGAAAGGTGTTAGCATTCCTAAATAACTGATCTTATTTCACAATACCTTCAGGTGCTTTAATTTGTATTGGAAGTCAAACTAGCCCCCTGCTTACCATGAAATATGAGGAGCTTATGGTGATTTAAAGTAATATTCTCCCCTCCATTCTAGTTGGAGGGGAGAATTTAGCTGGAACAGAGAAAAGGTGCCCCACATTTCCAAGTCATCTGTTTTCACCAATAAGCTCTTGAATCCCAGGCAGTAGGAAGAGAAGAGCGTGTTGTAGTAAATCAGAAGGTCTGTAAGTCTTGGAGTGGAATCAAGTGATAACTGCTTCAGAAGGACACAAATGAAGCAAGCCCCATTCTTGGCAAAAATCTGTGGTGGTCTCAGCACAAAACATTTCATCTTGCCCTCCAGCATCTAACACCACGAAACAGATATCGTTGGGGAGCACATGATGCTTCTGACTGACTCTGAACTGCTCTGCCAACAGAGAGCACATTGGCTTTATAAAAAATTACCTTCAAAATATACCTTGAACACTACTGCTTTATTTAGTGCTTTTTTTTTTTTTTTTTGAAAAATAAGAGACTGGACAGCAGACTACAAAGCTGGACAGAAACCAGAACTTGTAGCCAGGCAAGTTTATTCCAAAGGCAGATGAATCAAGGTAATGGAAAAGTCTGATGCCAAGAGCTGAGTCCTTCCCAGTGTCCTGAAGTGAATTCTGCCAGAAGTGTCTCAGAAGATAAGGTGTGTTTGACTCTGAGTTGCCAATGGGTTGGACCACATTTTGAGGTTTTGCTTGCTTTCCTTTCTTTTTTGGGGGGGGGGGTGGGGGTATTTTTTGTTATTTTTTTCTTCCTTTTTTTTTTCCCCCATGCAAATGTTTAAGCAATCCTTTGAGCAGACCAAAATAGGTGCCTCTTTTAGGGTAACACAAATTGTTTTTCAGACAACACTTGCTGTTGTTATTTGTCATAAGAGCTCAAACACTTGAGTCATTCATAAGGAGACTGCACTGCAGGCAGCTCTACCTGGGCATATGGATCTGGAGTAAACTCCACATCCTGCCAACGGCATGAGCTGCAGGAAGGGCTCTCAGAAAGCAGGACGGGCAATTTCACAAATGCTTGGGAGAATTTGCTGACGTGGTGGAGTACACGGCTGCCCGCTGGATGGCACCAGGGCTCCATACGTACATCAGGGCCGGAGGCATCCACCTCCCCTCCTGGCCTCACCGGGCTCTTCGGTGGTGCTTCACAAGCAGGCACAAAGAGATCCCTGGAAGGGAAAGGACAGACAGAAAGCACAGATGAGGAAGCCAGCACAGAAGATGACAAATGTTGCCTAGAGGATATTTTAAGAGGACAAACTCATTTATGCACATGCTGCAGCATTTTACAAAGATGGGATTATTCTGTAAAATATTTGAGTTGTTGGCCTTTCCATACAGGCTTCAGTTTATGAGTGCACAAAGAGCATACTCTGTATTTTGAGCCTTTTCTAGCAATATAATAGAGGGGGAAAAATATTTTTGGACTGAACTGCTCTAAAGATTCTTTGATGCTGTTAATGACAGCAACAGACACACACTGTAAGATTTAACAAATTATAGTTAGTTGAGAGATTCTTTGTCTCACAGCATATTCACATTGCAGATATGAGCCAGGTCAGAGGCACTGATGCTGACACAGTGAGCTAAAATGTTTCTGTATTTCAGTGGAGTGCAAATGCAGCAAAGCCATGACAGATATTTACAGGGTAATTTGGAAGTAAATCCAATTAGTCAGTGAGGTATCTCCAAAGTAACTGAAGCTGGGCATAGTCTTAAATATTAAGCGCTGTTAATTACCAAAGCCAACAAACTACCAAAGCCATCAAAGGCAAAGGAGGTGTTTGGAAATTTAGGGTTACTTTACATTACTTTGTTATACTTTCACTGATGACTGTTTATTTATTTTTAATTGCTCAAGCAGAGATGTAAATGTCCGTGAAATGGGAGATGACCCCAAATTAAATTACAAAATCTTTCAGTAGCTGCAAGGAACAATAAAAAAGCCTGTAAGTCAGAGTGGAACAGCCCAAGACTGAGCTGCTCGATACAAACTAGGCTTAATTCCCTCTTGCTGCCCATGATCTTGAGGAGGAAACTGCCTCACTGATCAGCCTTGGAGCTGATGGGCTTTGGATGAGGGATGAGATGATGCCCAAGTGGCCCAGGAACAGTGTGAATGGAAGGTGAGTTAGGTCTATACGAGTCATTGCCATCTTTGCCGTGGGAAGAAGGCCCCTCAGGCCTGCAGTTTTCCTCCATCACCTCTTCTTCCAGCACACCGAGCAGAAGGCAGACACAAATGGGCAGCCCCCAGCACATACAGAAGAAGGAAAGCCAAGGGATGTGCCCAGAGCAGTCCAAGAGCTCTGCTGTGCCAACAATGATGGCAGGAGAGCTCCAGGCCCACTTTTCTCAGCAGGGAGGGCTCGTGCAACCATTGCAGACATGGCTGATGTCAACGATACCATCAGGGCTGCTGGCAGGGCCACAGATGCAGTGTTATTTTCAACTCATTTCCAGCATCACTGGATCACAGCATCTTCATTTAGGAGATAAGTAAAAATCCAGCACTTAATGGCCTGGAAATGTAACCCCCACGTTATCATGGCCAGATCCTGCCTCCCTTCAAGATGCGTTGACCAAATAAATGAAAACATCATTTGTGTTCACATTTTATTATATTTTCACTTTTTTTTTTTTCCTGTGGAAACAATGAGTAAAGCAGTATAATTTAGCTGGAACATGTCTGACCATGGCCCCCCAAATACCATTACTAGGGTTCTGGGTATATCCAGCCCATCTTCTGAGGACATCAATAATTCCCTCTGCACCAGCACCACTGAATCTTTTGCATCATTTTGCTGGAGATAGTTTTCTTCAAAACTGGGTTATTGAAAAGACAAGATTTCCGTTCTGCTTGCCGTATCTGGGCTGGATATGGCACTTACTTACAATTATTCTGCCAAGTATCTACCTAAAAAGTGGCTGCAAGGGATCTGAGTTGCCTGAGGAAGATTTCCATTCTACTTGCCATATCTGGGCTGAATATGGCACTTAAGATTATTCTTCCAAGTAGCTACCTGGTGGCTGCAAGGGATCTGAGTTGCCTGAGTAACTGTCCCACTGAGCTGCTACAAAAGTAGTTCGGATTTAACTCTATTATAGCAGGACGGTAAATGTTCTTCCTACACCCCAGGAGACGCTGCAGCACTGAAATGTGCTACAACGGAACAGCTTCTCATTTACGATAAAAATAAAACTCTCCTGCCAGTCATAGTCTTTTTGAATCTTACCCTTGAATGTTAACATCAAGGGATTAAAATAAGTAGGACAGCTTTTGATCTGACACTAGAGCTGATCGCCGCATACTCTAGTGCGATGGAGTTCAGAGCAGAGCTTGGCTTGGCTCTGAACTCTTGGGAGAAGTGAAGAGTCTCCCTGTGTCTGGCGTGTGGAGCTACTGAGGGAAACAAAAGTTTTAAACTTAATTCAGAGATCAGAACAAGGGGAGGAAAAAAAGAGAGGAAAAAAAAAAAAGCTGCCTGTGGCAGATAGAGATACAACTAGCAGTTCCTTGGGATTTTATGCAACTTTCTTCCCTTTTTGTTGTGAAACATTTTTGAGTGTAATTGTGAAAATGTCAAAAGTTAGAGTATCTCCATTAAACAGTTAATTGGGAAATGCAGGGAATGAGGGTCAGTGATATTTATAAATTACGTCTTCTAAATTCTGCACTGGATTTACTTGATTTCATGCTGTGCTCCCAAATCCACAGCACTGCATGTTGATATTTATTGGCTGGCTGAAATCTCTTTTTTTTTTTTTCTGCTAATATTACATGTTCAGGATGTTTTCCTCTTTTTGCTTTTGCTTACTTTTTTCCTCCCTCCCCAAAAAAGAGAATAAAAAAATCCCAGTAAGAGACAGCTAATTTTAATTAAAGTTTGGAAAACTGGAGAAAGGAGGAAAGTTCAAAACATGTGGAGTATGTCAATTCTGTAGGTAATATGGTTTTGTTATCATTGCTATGGAGGAAAAAATGGGTTTCTTTTGACCTTTTTGATGGAACTTGCAGCAACAACAAAAAAAGTGGATTGGTGACTAACACTGCCCTTGCCTCGTGATGTTTGAGTGTAATGGTAATACCACACATCCCTGGACATGACGATCATGGCCAAGCTGTTTTCTTTCTCAGCTCCTGTAGTTTTCTGCTTTCTCCTGACTGAGAACCCATGAGAAAAAAATGATTTTTTTTTGCATGATCTGCCCCCAACACATATGCACAAACAAACCCAGGCTCCTCAGTGAATGCACTGGCATTCCTCTTTTAAAGGGAATATATGTGTTTTTTGAAGCAAATAGGAAATCTAAAACACAAAACAAATATTGGTGAATATAGCCATTCTTCAAAGCAAAAGCAACTAGGAACCTAGATTAACTTTTTACTATATTGTCGAGATTACAGTTAAGAAGAAAAAGAGTAATTTTAATCTACATCAGTGTTAAGCTAAAGTTGTCCTGCCTTTATGAGGGCTTTTTCAAATTACACCCTCATGGTCTGCTGTTGGAAAAAGATTTCAAAAATCTACTCTTCTAAAGTACCAGGAGTGCAATACTGAGTTTTGCATGTGTTACAATTTGTATTTTAGCAAAGAGGATATCACTGCAAAGCTTATTTGTAAATGTGCTTTGTGAAGTTGTCCTTTGTACCCTCCGACCAGGCAGAGGTGAAAGACTAGAGCTAGAAACCGAAAGCAGACTTTGATCCTATTAACATTCAGGCCAAGGAAGGGGGAAAGTCACCTTGGAAGGGCTTCAAGCTGGAGAACCAAAACTGTTGCTGGTGTTTGAAACGCAGTGAAAACCTGCAAAGTTGAAAATGAATCTTTGAAAGGAAAGATAGCATATATTCAAAGTAAATCCAGCCAGTCTCGCTGAGCTAGGGCTTCACTAGTTCCTTTTTACACATACCTAAACCCCAGACAGCGCTTTCCACACACTGTGTTGAACTGAGGGTCAAATCAAGAATCAATATTGTACTTGACAAAAAAAAGTTGATGAATAAATATGAAGGGACTTTGACTTTAGAAAAAGACAGGTCACTTTGTTTAGGGATTTTTTTTTCGGTTTTGCTCTTACATCGATATGCTGGATACTTTCAAATGGCAGAATTTTATTATATTAACATTTAATGTGAAATAAAGTGAATAATGTGAAAATACATTTAATCGCAAAAAATATAAATGTGAAAATAGACTTACATTTATATTAGTTATCTGTACCTATAAAGTGACCTCCAAATGAAATATTATAATTTGTGATATATTAGAAATTACAGCCAGCCTGAAAGGGTCTGCAGTGCAAGACTACTCATGCCATGATTATTTTATACAAATTCAGAGCTGGACAAATAAGAGCCTAAGAAATTCTAAATTTAGTTGTATAAATAATTACTGGACTAAATAAACTTTCATGTTGGTGAACGAGATTGAGAGAATCCTTATTTAATTACAGTTATAGTTTGATATTTTGAAGAAAAAAAGCTATCACCAGCATTAACGGTTACCAGTTTTGCAAACTGTATCTGCAGACAGCCTTTACTTGCATACATCTGTATGCGTCATCTTAATACTCCACCATCTCTCAGCATTCCTCACAAGGAAGCAACAGTGTGTAAATCTAATTAAAAACAAATAATAAAAATAAAAATAAACAGCTTTTGCAATGTCCACATGATAAGTGATCCACAAGAAGGTCTCTCTGTGAGTTCACAGGTTACAGAGCTTAACACACTCCAACTCAAACACTTAACAGACTCCAACCCATTCATGTAGCCACATAAGCAGATCTCACTCCCCTGACCAACAAGCGAGACCAACAAAGGAAATACCCTGTCCTCTCCTCTAAAAGGAGAGGGAAAAGACTGAGCTTTTGGTGTGACCCAAGTACAACGTTTCCTGTCCTTTGCCTTCAGGATAGCACATCGCAGAACCCCCAAATGCCACCAGCACTTGGGTTAACTTTCCTTTGGCAGAGCTCAGAAAGATTTCTTCCAGGAAAGGGCCATGAGTGTGGGGTGCAGGTTGTGCTTTTTTGTTTGTTTTTTCATTTGCCTGGAGCAAAACAAAACAAAATAAAACATTTTGTTTTTCCACTGTAAGCGAGCTCTATTAGTCCTGTAGCTGATGCCTCCTGAGATGGCCAAATCCATGAGTATCACGGGCAAGCCCAGGTATCACTTGCTGGTCTCCTTACAATTCTTTCCCAGCTGGATTCTCTCCTTCATTCAATACCATGAGACTATTCAACTGATCCAAACCATTATCTGGGCAATAGATTTATAAGATTTACTATTTATATTAAGCCTAGTTTTAGAGATAGTAGCAAATAGAACAGATCAATAGTAATGCCACTTGCATGGGTCTAGTGTCTGCCTCCCACGAACAATAGGGAGGAAGAGCTTTAAGGCCTGGAGAATGCAAAGAGCTGCCTGGACCTGGATTTTTCTTGCCAGATTCTCTGCAACACCCTAACATCAAGAAAAAAAAAAAAAAAAGTAATTACATCCAGCTACTTCTGACAGGCGTCTCTTTTGCACCTGGAATTACCTTAGGCTGGCATGGGAAGCCAGGCACCAGAGTCAGTGCCTTAATGACACGTCTCCATTGTCATCTTCACATCGTCATGGCCGGCATTTCAGTGGGTCCACGATTCCATTGGCTATTTGAAGTTGGTCATCTTTGTGCTTTGGCTTGGTACTTATATAATTTGGTAACATCAAGAAATTAACTTAATTCACATAATTAAAAAAATGTAATTCTAAGCACACAGAAAATAATATTTTCATACAATATTCTACATATTTTATTTTGATAGGCATGGTAACTCCTGCCTTTCTCAACTGTGGCATAATTCCTGCCCCTCCACAACATACTAATTTTACCACCTGAAGCTGTAAGAAGCCTTTGACCTAATTTGTCCAGGTGCCAGAGCTGTTCTGGTCAATTTTTAGGCTCTTGGAAGAAATCCATGGCTACAGTGGACAAAGTAAAACAACCTGTGATGTTCTGAGTTTGAAGCCAGAAATACACTTCCCTTGTCTACCAATGCGCAGGCAGCCGTCACCGTCCATCTGTGTTTTTCCTGACCTTCAGCCAGGGCCCATGCTGTGCCTTGGAGTTCACCTTACAGATAGGCTTGCTGGTTGTCCATATAGTTTGCTTTAAGGCATTTGTTTCTAATGATTAAGGACACCGGCTTAAATGCACCATACCAACTGGCAGTTTATCACTAGAGCTGTCGGACAGCTTTGTGATCACTTCTGGGATTTGAGCTGTAGATCAGATGGGCATTTTTCCATTTTCATGAGTCAACAGAACTATGTTTGGGAGGGTAAATCTGGCAAAGGTTTGAAAAATGAGACCTGACTAGAGTTTCAGTTTGTTCCTTCCTTGCCTCTAGTAAAAACTGATTCCTGTACGAACAGCTATTCTTCAGACATATGTATATATATGTTCCTATTTTTGAATAACCTGCTTTTTAGGGTGTTTTGCGCCTTTTGGTGCAGCTGGGAAATCCTGCTGCTGTGGAATCATCTCACACATTTATATTAAGATGAGACTCACTACCCTCTGAGAAAGCCCTCTGTCTCAGCCATAAGAGAAACCTGGGTAGATCAGCTCACCCACAAGCATCCGTTTCCTCAAATATTTATGTTAAAGCAGATGAGCTCCCCTGTAGCACTACAGACTCGCACAGGCAGATTTCCACTGCAGCTCCTTTTGTGCTACCTAAACCAGAGGGTTTTCCTTCACTCTTGCTGGACTAAGACATATCTGGAGCTAGTACTGTCATAGAGTGTCATAGAACAGGGACAAATTTTTCACACGTGTCCCCATTATGAATTGCTTTAGAGCCACTGCTTTAGCTGTGGTGTCGTGCGTGATTTTAGGATTGTCTTTTCTGTACTCTGAAAACTTCTCTGTGCGCATGATTTTAAATTACTAAAACATGTGGAAATACTGCAGCTTGAAAGAGAATGAAGGAATAATCAAATGCAGAATTCTGGCATAGTCTCTAGCATGAATCTCCCTCAGGCCATGAATCTCCCTTTGTATGTCACTAGCATGTCAACCATTATTGGTTGCATCGTTTTGCAAATTATTAATAAATAACCCAGAGAGGTAATGCTCTTTGCTACCATGTGCCACCAGCCCATTTCCTACAATCTGAATCTCAAGGGTGGATTGAGAGGGGCTTTTTGATATTTCTGTTTTACAGCACCAGTGCTGTAGAGGCTTCCAATGGAAAGGCTAATATTTTTGATGAGCTTTTGTTCGCTATTATCCAACACACTGCAAGCACCATCGTAAGTACATTTTTAAAAATTAATTTTTCACTCCTAAAAAAAATCTATTGAAACAGAAAGAGGAAGAGTTTGTGTACTTGACAGGTAATCAGCAATATCCTTTTCCTGGGACTCTGAAAATTTGTAAAGCCTTAAAGAGGTAAAAAGTCTCTATAAAAAGTAAAATGTTTTTCCAAGGAGAAAGATCTCCACTCAATAAGGTATAATCAAAAATGTTCTATTAAAGCATGATGTACATGCTTTTATTTTGGCTTGTTTATCTCTAGCATTCTGACGGTTACTAGAGGATCAACAAATCTTGGAAAAGAATCACTGACCTTTCTGTAATTGATTAAATACATTGCAGAAAGCAAAGTTTTTCTATCTTTGGGGTTATGATGTGCCTCTTCTCTGCTTTAGTGAAGATTTTTATGTGTTAGTTCATCTAATTGGACAGTTACCTTTGGGGAGAAAATAAACATTATAAACTTTCTCTAAAACTTGTATTTTCTGGACATCTGTGTGAAAATCTGCCAACATATTGGTCAATGTATCCCAGATGATAGTACATGTATTTCTATGTGGTTTTAGATTTCTTATTACTGCCCCAAATGTGGTGCACTTGGGCATACCTGAGACAGTAACAGTTCAAGTTCACGGAGCCCAGAGCCCTGTCGAAGTTACAGCATACTTCAAAGATGAGACAAAAAACAAGCTCCTATCAGCAAGGACCATCTTTAACCTTAACCACGGGAACAACTACCAGCAGATCAAAAAAATAACGGTGAGTTGGCCATTTTAATAATGTAAATCATAATCTTAAACCAATCAAATATGCTGGGAATATATTGGAACAGAGAAAATAGGTATTGTTAGAGGAAGATAACAAAACACCAATCCCAGTGGAAGCAGCTCTCTATTCACCAAAGCCGATATTCACTGATAAAATAATGAACAACAGGGAGTGCTCTTTTATACCCAACAAGCAAGTCCAAGGTTTTTACATTTAATTTTTGGATCTGATTTCTTGTTTTTACCATTTCTCTGGCTCTTATAATGCATTCATATCCATTGCATGCTGGCTATTTCACAAAATAGAGAAAACCTTAAAAAATGCAGTCTCTTCACAGCTTGTGAATTTTATGTAACCTTGTAACTTGATAAACTGACTCTACTTTACACTCCAATTTGCACAATTTGCATCTTTTTTTTTTTGACCTTATTCTTTGAAATCTTAGAGTATTTGGTATGGTTTAGTTTGATTTGGGCTATTGAAGTCAAAAGAAAAAAGTACACAGCAAGTGCCTGTTTAGCTCTGACTAGTCCCAAAGCGAGAGCTGAAGGGTGGAATCAGGTTTCTTTTGCACAGGATGTTTTCAGACATCCTTGCCAGGAGGCAAGGATCTAATTTCATGATGAAGATTTTAGCAAATGAAGGATTATGGGAGGCTGCTACAGCTGCCAAATGGCATGGTAACCAGAATATAACATACCCGTAGAATGAAGAAAAAGTCACTGGGCTTGATTTATTGTCATTGGAAAGGAAAAGGTGTCCTTTTCCATAGTTCCACATCATAAAATGGGGAAGGAAATAATATTTTGCTGACAAAGAAATATTTGCCCAATAGAAAGACATAATTGATTATCCTTCTGTAGAACAGTACTATTAAAAAATATAAGTACTTTACCTGTTGCTTGGCCTTTCGGTTGACATACCTCCAAGTTATCTACCTGATTCTACAGGGTTTTTTCTCTCATTGTTTTCAGATCAATCCGGAAAATGCGAATACTGATATGTTCAAGAGGACAAGGCTGCCCTATGTTCTGCTGGTCACCGAAAGCAGGCACCTTTTCAGGGAGGCCGTTCAAACTATTCGCATCCTCCTGTCTTCCAAGAAAGGCTACATTTTTATTCAGACAGATAAACCTATATACACGCCAACTTCCAAAGGTTAACACACAAACGCTGCATTTCAGATATTGAAAATAGATATAACAAAAGCATAATTGTAAAAAGCAATAATAGGTTGATTTTTCCAAAATAGGCCGCAGATATTTATGTGTACACCACACTAAATCTTAAACCCATGTTTTGTGGCCAGGGCTTCTGCAGGCTCTGCACTGCCCATCATGGCACCCTCACGTCACGAAGTACCAAGGCAGTGGAGGAGTCTTTCTATATTTCTTTCTTTCAAGAGCCAGAGTAAATCTTTTTCCTGAAAAACAAACAAACAACAAAAAAAACCATAATCATGATGTTCCTCAGGAAAACAAGATAAAATGGGAGATTTTCCCACCCTCTCCCCCCCCAAAAAATTTCCTTTGTTTTGCAGTTCCTGACATAACATATTTTGCAACTTGTGGTCACAAATGTTTTACTGCTTTTAACAATTATATAGGTAAAAACACTAGAAGGTCAAAATTTAACAAACTTTACCTTTAAAGTCAAAAAAAGCAGTTGAGTTTGGCTGCAGTCCTTGATCACAGAAGAAGTACAGCACTGAGGTGATATTTGCCATATATTTTTCAGAAGTTCCTTCAAAAGGCCTAATGTATGTGGTCACTCATGTAATGCTCAAAGCTTATGTAAGAATGCAAGTTCTGTCCTTGAAATTTCTCACATTTCATTTCTTGAAGAGAAGGCGTTTTGTCCGAAATTCAGAAACTGAGTTAAAAGCATGTAATAATTACTATCTAGAAAGAGAATAGAGAGGCTATAAATGAATATTACAATGCATTTTATTCTTCTGTTACACAGTAAAATACAGGGTCTTCGTTTTGGACAATGCTATGAGGCCAATAACTGACTCCATTCAAGTTGCTGTGGTAGTGAGTATGCAAAGAGCAGTTTTATCAAGTGCTTCTTTACCATATTCACCATTAGGAAGCTCTACTAGATTCAAAAGTGGGACTATAATCACGACTCCTCTCCACATTGCTCTTATTTTGCCCTCGCATTGTGAAAAATATTTCACCGAACCAGCTCCATGGGCAGCTTTGCCTCCGCTTCCCCTCCCCGAGGCATAGAAGAACAGTACTGGTTTATTGGACAGTTCTTCCTTTTTAAATAAGGAGTGGCATTTGCATATTATGTATTTACATATTTCTACTGATTTTGGCCAACATCAAGAGTAGAGAGGGAGGGGTGAATAACTGGGTAAGAATATAATAGACCACTCTCTCGTGGTCTCATGGGCTTGAGTTTTTGGCCATGAATGTTTGGCACCTTCTGTATAAATTTGTATTTGCTTGTTCTCTCCTCAACAGAACTCAAAAGGAATGGTGGTTCAAAAGTCTGAACGGAGAGTAAAAACAGTGCTTAACGAACGTTTTGAAATACCTGATATTGCTGAGTATGTTCCTGTGTCTTGCTTATGAAAAAAGTCCTATGGCAAAATGCCTCTTTGCAGCAAAACTTTCTTCAGGCTAAATCTGTGCCTTGCTTACGAAAAAAGTCCTATGGCAAAAGTTTGCAGCAAAACTTTCTTCAGGCTAAAAATGGTTTCCAGGACAACTTCAGGGACACTGTTTTATTTCATTTATTTTATACGTATTAGCACTTTTTTGGAGCAGCAGAGAAATACCAAGTACATTAGAGCAGCTAATTTTGCTCTGATCGCTTGTGAGAGCAGCTGTGGTGTGGAATTAGAGCCAGTGGTGGCTGCTAGACATCCGCCTTGATCATACGACTCCATTCAAGGAGTACCTACAAATTCCACTCGGGAAGCCTATCTGTAAGGGTTCCAAGTGTAATTAAATGACAAAAGAATTAAGCCTTTACTTAGTATTCAGTGTTCAATTGTGAGCTAGAATAAAACTGATCTCATAGCGTAGATAATTAAAAGCCAGTATAGAATGAGCTCTCTCTTTCTGTGGGCTTTTCAGAGGTATAGCATGTTAAATGCAGTCTCAAGCTATGCTACCTTGCTGTTTCTCATAAATGCTTGGATAATGGTATCCACTATATTTGTTAATACTTTGTTAATGTTAATAATTTGTTAATGCTTGCTCTCTCAAGCAAAGCAAAATTTGTTAATAAATTGGTTTTGTATATGATCAAAGCAAGCAAAATACTAGTATTCAACTTACTGGGGAATTTTCAATTTATTGGGGGTTTATTTTTCATATTTAGAGATAATTTAAATATATTAGTAAAATACAATATCTGAGAAGTCTTAATTGTTTTATGCAAAATCTGAACTTTAGACCTGGAACCTGGAAAATCACGGCCCGGTTTCAAGATTATGAAATGTCAAATGCTTCAGCTGAATTTGAAGTTAAAAAATATGGTAAGAGAATATTGAATCTGGAATATAAATTTATAAAACCACCACTACTTGTTAGAAGATATACTGCAGTGATTGTAAGTGGTTCTATTTAGGTACTACAGGTGTGATTCAAGGAGTTCCAGTTCATCATTGCTAAGTCTGACTGATGGAATAATGACTTTTAAATCTGACAGCTTAAATTTGCTACAAGACTTATTTCTATATAAATTTAGTAACTTCAATATTTTTTGGCAGTGCTTTCCTAGTGCAGAAAAAAAATGCAGAATATCTGTGAAAACATGTTTCCAATAAAAATTGGAATAATAGAAAAGTGATGATGAGTTTCTTAGCAGTAGACTGCAGTTGCTACATTGGCTGAAGCTGTTGCCACATTCCAGAGTCTAAGTGTAGAAATTCAAAAAAAGTGGAAATAATTACTTGATTTCTTTGTGCTGAATTAATGTTTTATTTTAAAATTCGGTCAGTTTTCCTTTGAGACAAGAATTATAAGAAAATTGTATTTTTACAAAACAAAAATTTTGCTTTAGCAAAATCTGGTGAGAGACCAGTAGAAACTACTGCAAGTTGTCTGTGCTCAAGAGCAAGCATCTCTCTGGCTACCTTTATAGCAGCAAGTAGTGTAGCTTAGTAAGAGCACATTTGCAGAATGACACAGCTGCTGCTGAGGACCCTATGTCCACACTAAATATATTTTGGGATGGAGGGGGATATTTCAGACTGGTTCTGTTTCTTTTTTTCTCTGCAGAGCTACCATCTTTTGATGTCAAACTCATCCCACTCCAGCCATACTACCACATTTGGAACCAAAGCTTTGTCTTTGATATTGAGGCAAAGTAAGTGTACTCAAAGCAAGGCCATTTTAGGAGGCACATGGAAAAGCATATAATAAACCCTGCTTCTTCTTCCTGTCTTGGTCATTAATAGTTAACTAGTTTCTGGTTTTACTTGAATCTTACTTTCGACTCTTAGACTATCTGTTTCTACTTTGCTACTAATTTGGGACAATAGTGTAAAATGCTATATAAATCCAAGTAGTGGTGATCAAAATTATACCAGATTTTCTGATTATTTTAGGTTATTAGTAAAACAATGATGAGTTAGAATTCTTTTGGCAGATGCATCTAGTGGTAGATGAGACTCTAGAGATAGGAACATTTTTTTCTTTATCCATTTTACTTTAAACATTTCAAAACATTCTAGAGCTTCAGATGTTGCTTAATGTAATTCAGACAGAGGCAGTCCAAGTTTGGAAATGAAATTTCTTCAAAGTCCAGTGAAGTTTGGCTATAACAGGCAAGTTTTTAATTGAGATTAATGTTGTTGTTGTTTTTAAGAAATACTATCAGTTGAATAAAATAGTTAGTCTCACATAGTTTGTGAGATCTTTGCTGTAAAATGTGCCTTACTGCATTGACCTGTATAAGACAAGGTTTCACAGCTCCCAGATTGGCCAAGCCAATTCTACTCTGTACAGCATAAACCTCATCCCATATTTAAATTAGGATGTCATCAATATTCAGTATCTGATTACTTCAAAAGCCACTCAGTGTCAATTTAACCTATCAAAATATTCTGAATACCTCTGAAGATTCACATTGAATCTGTACTGAATCATTATTTTATGTTGTGAAGTTCTATTATTTCTGAGCCCACACTGACAGACCTAAATCTAGTTTTACAACACGATCTAGCAATATTTCACACATGTATCAGGCCTCCCTGGCAGTGGAGTTTTCAAGGCTCTTAATATTGCAAATACTAAGTAACTGCATGTTTGGAGCATGGTCTTGCTTTATTTAGTGCCCAGCTGGAATCAGAAGGAATTGGAAATATCTTGGCCAACTTCTGTATTGGAAAGAGGGAGAGAGAAATTAAATAGTTTTCTGGGGACACAGTGATGTATTTTGTGTTTATTAAAGCAATTATTCTTGTAACTGGACTTGATGATTTTGGTAGGATTTATTTATATGAGATTTGCAAGTCCAGGATTTATAAGCAGGTCATTTAAGCCAAGTGGTTCAGTGTTGCATTAATTCAGATATTTTATATCAGATTTAAAGAACCTCTGTGTAAGTAGTTGGGAGAAAGAATTAATGAATTGTTGTCTCTCTGGTGATTAAAGTAGAAGATGAATAAATTGTATGAAAGGAGCTCAAGTAGCTGGCCTTCTTTCATACTTGGGAGAAATTTTTTCAGCTTCAAAGGAATGAGGAGACTGTCCATCCTCTTGCTCACCTATTTGTTTTCTTAGCTTCTATGTATACTTAATTTTTGAAGATCATAATACTAGCAAGTATTATCATACTGGGTCCTTTTTTTTAGGATATTGCCAAACATACCATAGCAATGATATAGAAGAGATACATATCCTGAAATCAGATACTTTGAATTATCTAAGTAACACTAAAATAGTTATTCTGGTTAACTCTCTGTATCTAGATAAAATCTCAGATTTATTCCAAGGCAATTTTGATATGTCAACAGACAGCTGAACATGCAGTATCAGTAAGAAATGCCAGATCCCCACTCAGAACAACTCCTAAGAAATAAGTCTTCATGGCTTTTTGAGGTTGATTCATCCATTTGAGTCCTTATGAGTCCTTAACAGGAAAACAGCAACTCAGTCACACAGAGTTATTTTAGTTAATGTTAATACTGTAGTTAATGTTAATATTAGATAGTTGGCAAATTTTCTTGTATTACAGTGATACTGCGACCCTGTGCCACGTGCTCTAGGTGTCCCTGCGTGTGCAGGGGGGTTGGACTAGATGATCTCTAGAGGTCCCTTCCAACCACAGCCATTCTGTGATACCCATGACAGTAGAAAGAGAACTGTGTACTTTTTATTAAATAGTCAATTTTCATAGTTGAAATCCGATAAAGCTTATAGTATCCACTTACTTTCAGGATTCTGATTTTTTTAATGATTTACAATTATGTTTTGTATTATATCTGAATAATAACTATATATATATGTAGATACCCGTAACATTTTATGTAGGAAATATTATTGAATAGTGTACATATAAGTAAGTTATTTATAGGTCACTCTTGCATAGTATCTTTTATCTAGTCTGTTTTATATTGGGCTCTGTATCTGATGGGCACGACAGGGAGGAAAATGTTAATACAGAAGGGAAAAAGATCCTTGCATAAAATCTGAACTTACCTTTATGAACTTGCCATGCAAGTAATCATTAATTATTGGATTTGTTGACTATTGCTTCTGTAGTTGCTAGAGAAATTTTGCCATTTTAAACAGCTTCCAAAAGAATTGTCTCTCAGTCCTTCAAATGTTCACTGGTAAACATCAGTACAAACTGATGAAGTCAGTTCATAAGAGACTTTGTCCAAACAAAAAAAAATCCATTATAAAATTGAGATGAAGCAGGATTTCCCCAAGCAACAATCACCACATGGCTGTGGCACGCCAGTGGTTTGGTGCTACCTGCTCTGCTGCAGGAGGATGTCACCTCCAGGGTTTATTCAAGAAACGAGCCTGCCAGATGCAGTGTCATGTCCTGTTATCGCTCTCCATGATGGGCCTTGAAGACTCATCTGCTATGTAGAGCAGAGCAATCTGATGGCCAGGTGCATACGTTGCACATGGCATCGTGGCAGGATGCTGTCTTTGGAGGTCTGCAGGGCATCAGCTGCATCAAATAGCTCTCTCATGGGATTCTTCAGTCCGTTATTTTAAACTCTGCATGAGGTAACCAACCAAAAGGAATTATCTGTATGTCTGAATTAAGTAGAGTAGATGTCTTCTCCTGTTCCTGGGGAAGGGGATGATTTGTGGGAGATCTCGCATATCTGTGAATCTGAAGTTCTCTTTGATCTATAGCATTTTTGACAGAAGATGTTTCCATGTATGATTCCTACAAAGTAATTTTCTCCATACATTTTTCTGTATTTGGAATTACTGTCTTGTATATGGAACTGCAAAATTCTTCATATTCGTTTTATTAGTGGTGGGGACTATTTTTCATTCTCAAATCATTAGTTAAAAAGACACAATGCCCGTTAATATCTATATTTTATGTTCATCATAAAACAAATAGTTTAATTTATGTTTAGTCTTTATTAATGTGGTGATCATCTCACTTTTCTTCCTTGCAAAGACACTCTTATGGAAAAGGGATTGACGGTATTGCATATGTGCGATTTGGCATAGTGGATGAAACTGAGAAAAAAATCTTTCTTACAGGCCTGGAACAGCAGCTCTCAGTAAGTACCAGAGTCTAATGAAATTGACTTATCCGAGGAGGACCGAATGTTATCAAAAGTTGTTAAAATATGAATCACTGTCCATGTCCAACTATTTCCTAGTTTTGCTGCTATGAGCAACAATTTTAAACTGTAGAGTCAAGAGAGCAGAAAAGGGAATCATTTTTTTCAACTTTTTTTTTTTAGATCCAAAAAGGAAAAGGACGAGTGACTTTAAGTACGCCCATTCTGGAAGAGAAATTAAAAAAGAATATTTCCGCTCTCGAAGGGTTTCGTTTATATATCGCTGTTACAACTGTAGAAACTGCAAGTGAGTACACTACGGTTTGGCTGATAAACCCTATAATATTTACATAGATCTTTCTCTAATGTAATCCTTCACATGGGAAAACTTGGCTCATTGGACAAATCTTCCCTGCAAAGCTTGCTCATGCTGCATCATAGTGCACCATATTCTCTATTCTCTGATTCCTTTCCAAACACTCATATGAATATTTGCCTGTTGCAATGCTAAGCACCTTGGAAAGGTCATCACATACCTTAGCACTACCTCCAAGGATGCTGAGTTGAACTGAATGCAGCAATCAAGGGGCTACTGAGTTGTTACAGGTGCTATTACTACTCATATGAAGCTAACATGAGAGCTGTTACTTGAGTGTTGATCACTGAAGTTAAGTCTGCCATGAAGCTGACCCTTCAAACATGGCCAAGATCTTTCCTATTGCTGTCTAATAGAAACTGGTCCCCCATCTGTCTATATCCAGCTTTTCCTTTTTGTACAACTGAAACTTTTTGAGTGAGGGTCATCTTTTAGTTGCCCTACATTGCTTAAAATGCAATTCATCTTGAAATTAGAAAGCAGGGATGCTATATGCAGGCATGTAATTGTGGCGCTCATGGAAAAACATGCTGCTTGATATTAACAGGTGGTGAGATCAGGGAGGAAGAACTCAGTAATGTGAAGTTTGTGAAATCTCCTTACATTGTTGATCTGTCCAACACCAAAAAATATTTTGTGCCTGGAGCCCCCTTCTCTGTTTTGGTATGTATTATTTAGCCAACTGTGTCTGCTTTCCTCTGCACAAAGAGATTTATATCTGCTCAGGCTACAAAACCTTTATTAAAACCTGTTTAGGAGAAATACCTGAAGAAGTAGTTCCAACATGGAGCTAGTGTTTTGTATTTCTGTTTTGTCTCCTTCTCTACACACAGAACCCTCAGAGGGAAAGGAAGCCTGAAAATACTGTGGTTCTTTTCTGGAAACTATGCATAAACTGTTGGGGTTTATTAGCCTTGTAACAGCCTCTTCTTCACTTCCATATCAAAAGACTGGAATAATAACATTGTAGATTAACCCTATATCAAATTAAATTTCTGAAACTAAAATACATAACATTGATTTTTTAAAATGTCACTGAAGTTTTTGAGTTTTCAGACTTGCATGTTTTCAGGCTTTTCTACAAAGAAGTTTTACACAAAAAATTAAGAACAGTTTTTACCTGAAAAGTAGTTGAAGACTGAAGTAGCTGGGAGCTGCTAGGGTCTAATGCATGCTAAATGAGGATGTGGGGCAGCTGTCAATCTACACTCACAGATTTTCATGTTGGAGTCCAGACTGTATCAGCTGCTACCCCTTGTCTCAAAGCACAAATTTTTGCATGGTCATATGTGTAGTTCCATATTTCCTCTTGGTTTATAAAAATATTTTCTCTCATTTGGGGGCCTTTTAAAAAAAAAAAATGCAGGCATTTTCTTGAAGTAACTGAAAGGACTTTTTTTTCCATTAGGCATCCGTCACTCTGACTGATGGGTCTCCTGCTGCCTCTCTGCCTGTCACTGCTACTGTTACCTCATCTGGAACCTCCCCAATGAAAAATACCGCACTTTCTAATAAAGAGGGTCTGGTTCCCTTCACATTCAACATCCCTGGAGATGCACAGATGCTTCAAATAAAGGTAAAAAAATAATAATTTTTAAAAATACATTGTTGAGAAGAGTTCATAAAACAATTACAAATGAAATGTTCCATTTTCATTAAATTAGCATATAGAGTAGAAAATAATTTCTTATAATATCTCCAAAGCTTTCTCAAACCTGTATAAAGTATGCTGTACAAGTGCATTAAGGAGTACTTGCATGGGTGGTGATACCTTCTTGTTTTTTTCAGATGTGTATTTTCTAGGTATGTAGTATAGGAATCATGCTATCCAGGATATAACCATGAGGAAGCACAGAAAAGGATAAGAAAAGAATGAAGCAAAAGTTCCCAAGCAATATAGACTGAAGGCTACATCTGAACACTCAGATGGTTCACTTATGTGCATAACAGAGAGAAAAAAAAAAAAAAAAGCTGTCGTAATACCCCTTAGTGATTTGGAGCCTTTGATTTTGATTAAGAAAAAACCATCCCTGGAAACTATCAAATACACATGCAGAAATAGACAAAGTAGGGTGAGAGAATAAAGCAAAGAAAATCATGGTTTTATGATGCCAGGTTCTGCCAATGAAGTCTCAGTGGTGATTCAACTCAGATCCCAGCACTTGGAGAGAGATGAATTATGAGTGAAGCCTTATACTGCCTCTTGAGTGACCTTGTACTTGTCTTCCATCACAGGTAAAGGCTGAAGAGGGAAAAGAAAAATTAGAATCACCTGAAGCCAGCATCCGAGCTGAAAGATACAGGTCTGATACTCGCAACTACCTCAGCATCAGTGTCCCACATACAGTCTTGGCACCTGGAGATACTTTACGTGTTTCCCTGAATGCTGTTCATCCGTCTGGCAGTGGAAAGATTGACTATTTCTATTATATGGTAAATAGGTTATTAGCATATTAATAGTTTGAGGGGTTTTTGTTGTTGTTGCTTTTTTTTTTTTTTTTTTTTTTTTTAAGCAAAATAAATATAAATACTTTTATTATTGTTATGTATACTTCTGTTATTATATTCTAAAATAATTTTTAAAAAGGGTATCTGTGAGCAGGTGAATGCAGTTATGCTTCAGTTTGGAGTTATAAAGCATCAGAAATGTTGGAAAATTTCATTTTTATTGAAAAATGAAGTCCTTAGCATTCTTTGCTAGAAAAGCATATCTGAGAAAGTTTCCAAAGAATGATGGCAGAGACTATGTCCTTCTGTAGGACATATTGTACTTGAAAAAGACAGAAAATATGGTTTTAGAGAGTTAAATTTCTCCCTTCAAATATTTAGATAATAAAAATCTAATCTCTAATTGTCAAAATAGCCCTTTCTTAACTTATCAAATAACAAAACGCCATTTAAATCAGGTTAGCATTTTTATTAATGGTTCTGCTAAGTGAAAAAACACCGCGGTTATTTCAACCAAAACTACAGAAGCGTCTACATCAGGTACGCACCCAATCTGAAAACATCATGTCAAAAAATTAAAACGGGACATGTAAAGGAGACAATCCTATTACAGACTGTATTAAGTCAATTCTTTTATATATTAATGGATTGTTTTTTCCCGCATCTATTTTATGGTGATTTTGTTTCCATCAGAGAATAAGAGTATGATGTTGAAGGCCATAGTTCAGCAGAGCTCTTATGCATAATTTTAATCCCCATTGATGCTTAAGTCCTTTTGAAACATAGGACTGAATATCCCACACAGACACACAAGTTTTTGAGCCTTCTCTTACTTGCCCCAGTGGGAGATGCCTGTATCTATATTTCTCAAAAGGCAGGATCCCAAGCGGAAACTCTGTGAAACACAATGTCCCCCAGTCTCCAACCACTGACAGCCACAGTTGAAAGTATTCCCTGGCCCAAAAGTATTTGCATTTATTAACAAATATGACATTTTTGTTTACATATTCTCTCTTTAGGTTAAAGTGAGAACAGAACGTGAGAGATATGAACCAACAGACAACATCAATTTACTGATTGAAACAGACCATGAAGGAATAGTTGCCTTAGCCGTGGTTGACAAAGCAGTTTTTATTCTGAACAAGCGAAATAAGCTTACATCCAGAAAAGTAAGAAAAGTATTAACTGTATAATCAAAGTTTTGATAATCTTAGCAAGGTTTTTATTCTTGCAATTTGCAACATATTTAAGACCAGCTACATGGGGGATTTCGATTCTGTGACAGAGTGTTTATAAATTAACATAAATTAACTGAAATTATTCCCCAGCTAAAACTTTCCTCAGCTTTCCTCTCAATATTTAAGTGTAGCTTGTACCACTACCTCTTCTACTTTGTCTTTTCTCTATAGGAAACTGCCCAGTATATTACAATATTGTTTTTATACAGACAGAAAAAAAAAAGAGAGAGAGAGAGAGAAAATTTACAAACAAGCGTCATCCACCTGTGCTTTTTATTTGGCAGGTCTTTAATGCCATGAATTCCTACGATCTTGGGTGTTCTGCGGGTGGTGGTGCAGATAGTGCTCAAGTTTTTACTGATGTTGGTCTTGCCTACTTATCAGACACAATTAAATCCAGTCTGCGGGATGGTAGGTGCAATTTGTCCTTTATTTTAGACATTAGTACAAGATCACAGCCTATCATCTGGGGTGGGTTGACTGTTTAAAATTTAATTTACAAAAATTTTTATTATTGTACTGTTGTGAGACTTCTCTTCTGTGTGGCTATTTCTTTTTCTCATCTTCCACCGAATGCCACCAGTTCAGGTAGCTCAGCTCTTGGCTGTTTGTCCTTTGGCACCTAGTTCAGGTAGGGCAATCAGGGCTATAATGTAACTCTGCTCACTGTAGGTGTTTTGTGGATGATCTGAGATGGGTCTGCTCTGACTTACCTGGTCAGACACTTAATATGATAGTATCATAACCAAAGCTTTCTATTCTGCCTTCCCAGGCTATAAATGCCCCCAGAATACCAGAAGGCAGAAGAGATCACTGGATTTCCAGAAGATAACTTCAGGAATTTGTATGTCCATGTAGGGAAGTGGCAAAGGGAAGTGGCTGGGATTTAGCTGGCAAGAAGTGATGGGATTGTGTGGGACACCAAGATACTCATAGCCTCAGTTCTTGTGTTACATGATATAACCTCATACAAAGGTGTATAAAATTCCCTGTAACCTGATGCATTTATCAAAAAAAAAAATCAAACAGAACCAACAAAAAAATGGTCTATCTGTAAATGGAAACTCATTCACCATCTCCTAAGTCCAAAAGCAAAGTTCTACTAGATATCGTGTCATAGAATGAGATGGCTTTATAATCTTCAAGATCTGTATTTAAGAGGAAGGTTATTTTTTGAGAATTATTTTTATGGCTAGAATTTGTTTTCTAGGTCCCATTTTTCTGTGACATTCTGCCTCCAAAATTGTTCCAGCTTTGTCACTTAGCGCTCCATCTTAAAAAAATTAATTAATTAAAATGAAAAATAAATGAAATTAATATAATGGAATTAAATACATTTTTAAAAAGCTTTCTCTTAGATCAGTTTGCACAAATTGATATTTTCTTGTCAAAAGACACCGCACTTGAAGGCAGCTCTTCTGAATTTTGAAACTGATCACTTTCTTCAACAACAGTGCTATGACTGTTACCATCAAGATATCTAATTCTAATGCATTAAGAAGACATTTTTAATTCACAGTCTCCACGTGAAAAAAAAAAAAAAAAAACTTAAACTGCCATCTCTAGGACAGGGTAAAAGTCCAGATTTTGCTCTTGTGTTCGGGTTTTATTTTTTAGGATTAACACAGGTCCCCAACTGCAGCTAAACTACTGCAATACCAGTCAACATTAACTGCAGGGAATGATAGGAATAAATACGATGAACACCTTTCTCTCTACTGCTGATTCCACAGCACTAATCCTGGGCTAAATTATGTTGCAGATAACAAATATGAAGACCCTGCTCTACGAAAATGTTGCCGCGATGGAATGAGATTAAATCCCATGAAGTTTACTTGTGATAAAAGGCTAACGAGAATTGCTGGTTCTGCTGAATGCCAAAAGGCTTTCAAGTTCTGTTGTGAGAAGGCTACAGAACTCAGGAAGGAGCTGGTGGCGCGAAGAACTCGAGTTGGATTGGCACGAAGTAAAGATTGGTGAAATGCCACTATCGAAGGAAAATATCCTTCCTTCCAGGGGCAGGGGAGAGCTAAATGGGGATTAAATGCTGAAAGAGAGGGAAGAAGTTCTCATATGAGGGTCTGGTCATTTCCACGTGCCCCTCTCTAGTTGTGTCAGTACAACGGAAAGGACAGCAGACATTGAAGGTGAGAGAGGATGACTTCTTGGAGTAAGAAAAGGCAGAATTGCTTTAGCAGCCTTTGACACCAGAACTGTTTCATCATGGAGCTATTGGACTCTGCCCATACCCTGAGGGTGCAAATGGCTGAGCAGAGAAATGGGGTGATCTCTGCTCACGACGCTGAGCAACTTTGTCTTTCTTGAGTGTTTTACTAGTTTTCTTTTTTACAGATTTTCTAATTCTAGTTTCTGTTTTACAGATTTTGATCTTCATGAAGATGAAGTGTTTGATGAAACTTCCATTATCTTGCGTAGTTATTTTCCAGAGAGCTGGTGGTGGAATTTAAAAGAATTGAAACATCCTGGGAACCATAGGTAATCACCTGAATAGATCAATCTACCTTTATTTGTATAATAAAATCTATACTTACATCAGTTTTACATATTATCTGGTACAAAGAATTCAGAAAATTTGCAACAATTTTGTTTCCACTACTGAGGGAATACTTTTTACTTTATAATCCTCAAATATTTGGTTAACATTTCATGCGTTCTTTTTAACACACTTTATTTTGTGCTTCTTAGCATAAGAAGTGTTGTTCCTGACTCTATAACTACTTGGGAAATTCAGGCAATAAGTATATCTCCTCAAAAAGGTAAAATATTATTACTGTTATTTTATTGGTTTGCTTTGTACTGATAAGTAGAGAATATTTATTATTTAAAACATGCAGATGCAGTGCTAATCTGACAGAGCTTGACAGAGTGTCTATATTGCCAAATGCAAGGTCTTTTGACCAGGTTATTTAATCCTGGATATATGCCATATCAAAACTCAACTACAAGTTAAGAGCTACATATATACGTATATAAAGAAAACAAGGTGAAGGCGCTTTTGGGAGATACCTGTCTCCTGCACGTGACCTTAGAGAAACCCTAACATTGAGCTTTGACTGGACACCTGATTTTCTAACAACTACTGGTGTGTTTAATTGTCAGCTCTGTCTTTTTTTCTTTCTTTCTTTCTTTCTTATCCCAGGTTTTTGTATAGCTGACCCTCACACTTTTGAGGTTTTCAAAGACTTTTTTATATCCCTGAGATTACCATACTCGGTTAAAAGACATGAACAACTAGAAATAAAAGCAGTGATTTACAACTATCTGCCTGAAGATCTCCAGGTAGTATTGCCACTGACTACTGTGCTATACAGATCTAGCTAGCTATATAACTATCAGGATAATAAAAATGACCTGACTGCCATTCATTGCCCTCCTAAAACCTGAACACCATGCTCCTGTTTTGAAAGTTTCGGCCAGGATAGGGTCCAGGTCTGCTTGTCGGTCATACTTGCTGTATACGACAGATTTCATTTACTGTATTACGCAGCCAAATTCCATGTCTTCTGGACGCATATTCTCCCACACATTATTGAAACAACAAGCTGCTCTTTTGCTATTTGCCAGTCTTGGCAGCACACAGCTACCGCTGTGCTCAGGGCTCCCAGGTTCCTTGGGCTGATTCTGCTTCTTTTACCTCAGGCCCAGCTGGCTGGCATCTTCTTCTGAACTGTGTTGAAAGGAGCAGACCGAGAAGAGCGTACTATCCTTCTTACTTCCCTGTAAGATCCCGTCAGGGATCTTTCAAACCTGTGTTGCATATTCCATGCAATGGATAAATATTAGCTAATTTACCTTCACAGCCCTCCTCAGTGTTGATGTGTGTTAACAGGCCATAGGATTATAGGAGAATTCGGATTCGTGGGACCTCTGGAAGCCTGCTAGGGGAGGGTGCAGGCTACTCAGGGCCTTGCCTAGTCGAAGAAAGGTGGAGAATAAGAAATCTGAGGGAGCTAAGCGGAACGCAATTTCTGTCTTGCAGAATTTCTGTCTTGCTCTTTCTGTCTCGCTTTCTGAGCTCAAGCCATGTGTCTGCAGGTCACAGTGAAGATGGCTGCAGAGAAGGGGCTGTGCACGGCAGAGACAACAGAAAAGTCTGTACAGCTGAAGCTGACGGTTGTAGGGAACTCGGCTACACCGGCCTATTTCTCAGTTGTTCCTCTGACTGTGGGAGAAATTCCAATTACCATCACTGCTTTTGACCCAATTTCTGGGCACAGTGATAGCATTAGGAAGATCCTCAATGTTGTGGTAAGTATAAGTAGCAGAGGGCAGGCACATCATTAATACCAAATAAGATTATGTCTTATGTGCAAAGATCTTGTGAAGAGAATGAAGTCCCAGAAACATAAGGTTGGGTGCAATCATCTCAAGCAATCTAATTCTCATCAAGGAGTGAGAGGATGCTATAGCACAGGGAAGAAATTTCACCCTGGGGTGGGCTTGTGACTACTGCATATGGAAAAAAATATGCCACAAGGCAAAAAAAAAAAAAAACAATTGTTACATCTCTCTTTTTTTTTTCATGCAGACAATGGTTCTTGCTTATCTGTATGGTCTTTAGCTTCTGTATGCTTCATCAATACTTAAAAAAGGCCTGTTTTTTTTCCCTTATGAACCCAAGCTTGAAGTTGTTCATCATAAGGTTGGGCACAATCATCTCAAGCAATCTAATTCTCATCGAGGAGTGAGAGGATGCTATAGCACAGGGAAAAAATTTCACCCTGGGGTGGGCTTGTGACTACTGCATATGAAAAAAAATGTGCCACAAGGCAAAAAGACAACACTCTCTCCATTCAATTGTTACATTTTTTTTTTCATGCAGACAATGGTTCTTGCTTATCTGTATGGTCTTTAGCTTCTGTATGCTTCATCAATACTTAAAAAAGGCCTTTTTTTTCCCTTATGAACTCAAGCTTGAAGTTGTTCATCTGCTGATATTTTGAGAGGAAGATTGTTTCTGCTAATCATAGTATTTAACCCTGTTGCATAGGTGGAGAACATAAAGGCAAAGAATGGTGCTGTATTATTTATTTAATCTTCCTGCTCTCTTTTTAAGTAATGAAAATGAGATGTCACTTTCATAAGTCAGGGCTGAGCAGCAGAGACTCATTGCAGCACATCAGAAGTACACTGAGGGCCACATTTAAATTACACAAAAACAGAAGTATATGTCTCATGCACCATTAATGTGAAGGAACAGTATCACCAGTAAGGATAAGGCTAAGAGTGTTGGGAAGCTGTTGTTACAAACCATAGCTTTTCTAGAGATCGACACAGTCTCAGAATTTGGTGCTATACCAGTACAAAGTCAGATCTTGATGAACTTCATAGAAGAGCAGTGTATAAATGAAATCCTGCTGATAACTTGACTTGCATGGTACACTGAGTCGAAAATAAACTTTAAGGTTTCATTCTTCTGGGTTATTTTCGGTTTGCTGTATTTCGTCCAGAGAAATGTGTCAACAATAACAAAAAAAGTCAGTAAAGTTCATTAGCATTTCATGTGGGAGACTGAAATTCTGATTTCAAGTTTCAGTTTTACCTGGGAAGAAATCTCACTCCAAAACAAACTATATCTGCCATCTGTTGGTTAGTAAGGACTGGGACCTTGTTTTCACGTAGCTTATTTTCAGGCGTGAAAGCCTACAAGAGATATGACTTTTTTTTTCCCCTCAATTTTACAGGCTGAAGGTGTTTTACAGAGAGAAGAGCAGACCATTTGCATTAATAATGACTGTAAGTTACATAGAAAAGTGAGATACGGATGAGGTTTGGAATAGGGAGCAGTTTTTCTACGGCTTTGTGTGAACATTCAACAAGTGTGAAGTATTCCTTAACACAAAAAGGTTGCTTTGGGTTGACAGAAACCTGTCACAAATCTCTTTTCCCATAAAATGTCAAAGCTAAATCATTTAATTCTAAATTTTTAGAATAGATTTGTATTATTTCTGTGTTTCAGTGTATCATTCTTTTATTATTATAGCGTCTTAATCAAATGGTTAAAAAATGAAATTAAATTCCTCATGTTGCTCCAACAAACACTGTGGATGTCTGAAAATTAAATAAACATATGCAAGATAAATATCTTTTTTTTCATAAATTTCCATGTAACATTTTTTTAATGTTTCTGTCATAACTGCAGTCAATTGTAAGACATTTCATGAAAAGCCTATTCCCAAATTACAATGTTATTTTCATTCAACCAGATATAAGTCTTTATTATTTATCCACAGTTAAATCCCATACTCTGGACCTGAAAAAACCAGCTAATATGGTACCAGATTCTGACAGTCATGTATTTATTAGCCTGAAAGGTAAGTGCACTTTAATTCTATTGACTCCTGAACTCTTCGTAGCTATTCTTTCTTAGGTTTTCTGCCATGATCCAAGTATCTTGTGCTATGTGTCTAAGTCATAGATAAAGACAACCGCAAAACTGCTCCAATGCTTTACCCTTTCTAATTACTCCTCACCCCTGGAAGTAGATAATAGCTTCATGCAGTCCATTCTGCCTCCCTGTGCCCAAATTAACTATGCCAGAGCCAGAGAATGAGGAAGGTATTCATCTACTTAACCCTATTAACCCTACACAACAAATAGTCCTTTTGACACTCCACTGAATTCTTCAGAAATAAAGATGTCAGATTCTGATCTATAAATTCTGGAAAGGTCTGTTTTTTAAATGAAAAATATCTATAATCATATATTCCTTTGATCAAATGCATATATACATGCATACATTTATTAATGAAATCTGGCATCAAATATACATATTAATTTTAAAACAAAATTCCCTAGGAACTATAATATAAAGGCTGTCTACTTCCAATCCCCATTCCAATCCCCATTCTAAAGTCCCATACTCTAAAGAGGGATGCTTGAGCTCATCAAATAATAAAATAATAGAAAAAGATGCTCCAAATGTCTGACATGTTTAGGGCCATATTCTTTGTGCCCTGTGGGAGGAACAAATCTGGTTTGACAAGAATTACCCAGTCTGAACCTGAGGCACCAGCCTTTCTCCCTCTTCTTGCTTCTCTGCCTCCAGTAGCCCCAGGACTTTCTCTCTTGTGCTCCTTCCTTGCCTCCTTCCTCCAGCATTCCAAGGACCTGTTCTCTCACTCTTGCTCTTCTCTAGCCTTACAGAGTGATAACTAGCTGAAAATAGTGTTTTGTAATTGGAAGTGTAGGCCTTGCTAGAGTGTCAACCTAAAGTAAGTATCGCATTTTATTCATTCTGCAACAGACAGCTTTAAGTAGCAGTATTTTGGCATATGTCTTTTACTACAGGGGGTATTATGGGTGACTCCACGGAGAATTGTCTTACTGCTGATGGAATTGATAAGCTTATCCAGTTGCCAAAAGGCTGTGCAGAGCAAACAATGATGAAAATGGCCCCTACAGTCTTCGCTATTGAGTACTTGGATGTAAGTGGCCAGTGGGTGAACCTTAATCCTGAACGGAAGGATGAAGCCATTAGGATGATTGAACAAGGTATGCAAGGGGAAAAAAAATCATAAAGCAGCCTATACTGGCTTGTTATTCTTTTCATTGAATATTATGCCTTGTTCCTTGAGAAAGGACTGAGCATTACCTTAATACAGCCATGCAAAAGTACCATAAGTACTACTGACAATCTGTAGACAGACACAAAAAATAAGATTTAGGTGTCTAACTTCTTACATGTGACATTCCAGTAGTATTGGCAGTCACAGTCACCTCTCTCTCCTGACTAATTTAGAAGCAGGATTCCTTGGATCAAAGGAAGAGCTGAACTGATCACTGTCATCTCTCTTCATAGTTACTAAACAGAAAAGGGCAGTTGCAAAGCGTGAATCATTTCATCCTGATATATAGCTGCAAAATGGGCCATGTCCTAAAAACACCTGGTTCTCCCCTGCGCTGCAGAAAGTGCTTAGCATGACCAGCTTAAATGCACATGGCCCTGCTGCAGGTGTCTATCTTTGGCCAGAAAACCATCACTAAGGAAAGTCCCAATGGGAGAGACAACTGCTCTTACAGTCATCCATATTTACCGCATGCGCGAGAACGGCTCTAACAACAGCCTTGGATCAAACCAGGGATGGAGTTTCCTTCAGGAGAAGGCAACTGTAACGCTGCTTCTTGAAGAGCATTAAACATTGCAAGTCCATCCACAAATGGTGTTTTATACACCACAAAGCCAGGGTCATAGCACATGGAAGTGGAGATGTTCCAGGCAGGAACATCTGATATAGCAGGTACAGCTGATCTTTCCAAATTATAACGGTGTGCATATGGCTTAAAGCAATATAATGCACCTATGAGCTTCAGATCCTATGCAATACAGAATTCATCAATGAAGAGTAAGGATAAAAATACAGATGAAAAGCGCACGCCAACAGTTACAGTGTAGAGGCCTTTAGTCATTTGCCTAAGGTTGCCTAAAGCAAAATAAGATCCTGCTGATGAATATTGTTATTATCAACTGTATTCAGTCCCTACATTATCTTTTAATGACACTTACTAAAGAAGTTCACTGGGACAGAAAAAGAGTTTTATAGAAACTATAGAGACTTTCCCATACAGATTGTATGGGAATAAGTTCTCCAAGATTCACCATGCAGAAAATGGCTTGGTAATCACATACCTACAACTGTCTGCAGTTTTCAGGTTCTTCTCGTAGCTCGCCTTAGAACAAACAGCATCTGCTGGGCTTAGATTTTCATCTGTTTAAAAAGTCAGCTAACCCAGTCATTTCTTCTTTACCGTACTAGAGAACAGCTTCATGTACTTTTCCGCTGGTCAATACTTCATGTCTTCTTGTTAAGACAAATGCTGTATGGAAATGCCTGACAAATGTTCGTGTTCTCTGAACAGTATATACGCTGTCCTGTTCATACAGGTTATACTAGGGTGCTTGAGTTTCAAAAAGATGATGGTTCCTATGGAGCATTTAAATCAATCCCCAGCAGTGTGTGGTAAGTGTATTTTTCACAGTCAGCCTTTTTATTCCTTTATTTTAAAATATAATTTTATGTATCAAAATATATAAATATTTTATATTTATATAAATAAATATAAATATTTATATAAATAAATATAACTTGATGTATCAGAAGTTTTGTTTGAGGGATTTGGACTTGATTTTCAGAATCTGGTGGGCATGGTATTGCCTATGTATTTTTGTCACAGATGGTCAGCCATGTAAATCTCTAAGCAGGTTTAGTCCTTGATAACAGAGGCGTATATATAGCCATGGATTAATTTGCATGTGGGACAGGTAGGAGGGCTTGCACTGTCATGGCAGCTATGATGGTGCATGGGTTCCCAGGAGCTCACTGGGTTGCATTTGAGTCTATGTACAGAATATGGTCATCCAGACATGTCAACACAAGTTTGTAACTTTTTTTTTTCTTTCATGTAGGTTAACTGCATTCATTGTTAGAGTATTCGCAAGATGCAGAGAATACATTAGTGTGGAAGACAGTCACATGCGCAAATCTATTACCTACTTGCTTAATAATCAACAGGCAGATGATTCATTTCACGATCCTCACCCAGTACTTGACAGGAATATGCAGGTGGGTCTTCAGGGGTTTGAAAAATTCATTGCACATTTAGGGTTCTTCGGGATAGAAGGGAATATTCTTGTTTGTTAAGTACCAACTAATTTATCCAAAATAAAAGAAATCAGTAACTTAAGTACAAAACCAGTAATCAGTGATGCAATGCTCTAATAAAGATACAGTATGTCAGAGAAGCATAGCTAGCACTTTAACGCCTGTATTTTTTGATTCAGTCCTGGGTAATTGTACACTTGACCTTGGCCTCCTTAGGCAGATAAAAGTTATTGAGCAAAATGAAAAGGGGAACGCAGGACCTATAGTCAGGCAGTGTAACAAGAGAAGCTTTGAGTCCATGAAGAGTGATTTTTCTAGCTTAAAAGTGTTTATGATCACATTAATAAGCACGTGCATGTATGTTTAATTTTTCCTTTACATGTGTCATCTTTTAGGGTGGCATTAAGACAGCAGAAGAGGATCTGGCTTTGACAGCCTTCGTAATCATTGCATTGCAACAGTCTGTACCTGTTTACGATGAGCCAGCGGCTGTGGTAAGAAGAATGACTTTTTGTGCTTAAGCCTGAAAGCCATTGAACAATGGCACATCCACCCTCCTCTTAAAAGTATTGCGAGAGTGTAAAGACTACTTAAAGTACTGCAAGTGGAAAGGGAATAGTCTGTTTACTGCATCAGAAATGGGCAAGAACAGATACTGAACAGACTTAAGGGCAAGTGCAAGGTCCTGCACCTGGGGAGGAATAACCCCAGACACCAGTACAGGCTGGGGACTGACCTTGTGGAGAGCAGCTCTGCAGAGAAAGACCTGGATGTCATGGTGGACGAGTTGACCACGAGGCAGCAGTGTGCCCTCGTGGTCAAGAAGGCCAGTGGGATCCTGGGGTGCGTTAAGAAGAGCATCTCCAGCAGGTGGAGGGAGGTGATCCTGCCCCTCTACTTAGCCCTAGTGAGGCCGCATCTGGAGTATTGTGTCCGGTTCTGGGCTCCACAGTACAAGAGGGATGTGGAGCTGCTGGAGAGAGTCCAGCGCAGGGC
>NW_010583609.1:65005-109705 GCF_000705375.1 Tinamus guttatus
GTGATAGGACAAGAGAAAACGTCCACAAATTGAGGAACCAGAAGTTCCACAGGAGTTTAAGGAAAAATTTCTTGACAGTGAGGGTGACAGAGTACTGGAACAGGTTGCCAAGAGAAGTTGTGGAGTTTCCTTTTCTGGAGATCTTCAAAACCTGCTTGGGACACAATCCTGTGCCACATACTTGAAGTGACCTTGTATGTGCAGGGGGATTGGACTAGATGATCTCTAAAGTTCCCTTCCAACCTTAACGATTCTATGATTCTATGACACAGTAGCCTAACATACAGCAAGGTGTTTTGAGTTAGGCACTCCATTTTTAATGGTTTTAATCACAATGTAAAAATTATTAAACTTATCTCAAATACGGTCACACTGAATTATTCTGATTTCCTAGTATTCATATCAGCATTATTGCTTACTAGCTTTGAACCACTTTTTCAAATGGTTCCCTTCTGTTTTCACAGATGGACGTGATTACAAAATCTGTGGCTTACATGAAAAACCATCTTTCAAGAAACCTGAATTTCTATTCTACAGCCATCACTGCTTATGCTCTGACACTTGTTCAGTCCGATAGTGAGGAAGCCAGATGGGCTACAGAAAAATTAAGAGGGTGTTCTTCTTTTGATGAAGGTACTAGTAACTTTTCTTAAAAATTAAACTTGTAAAAAAGGTCTTCCTAATTAAAACACTTACTACACACTCTGCTACATGAATAATGCAAATTCAAGTAAACAAAAGCCATTTAATGTCATAAAGTGTATATGTATTTGTGTAGTATACTCAATTGTAGAAACCACATAATCACATATTTTGATTTTTTAAATCAATATGCTTGAAATATGCTTGACATCACTTTAAAGTAACAGCTTAGGAATCTGAATTTTGTGTTGCAATCTCACCTGATACTAGAGTTGGAAGAAAACCATAGTAAATAATCAGATGTTTCCTGCTTCATCATCTCCATTTCCTCATTGCCTACCAAAGTTTCCACTCCCTGGAACTGCAGCAGGAAAAACACTCATATTGAGCTTTTCATCTGAGAAAGATAAAACCTTTGGTGGCAGCAGGATTGAGCAACTACATGTGGGAGCAGTCTTATGACAGATTTGCCAACAAGGGCGAATATGTCTGTTCCAGTCCACCTGCTTCCAAAATCTCCCTCCAGTCCTAAGTGCTTTGCTCCCACCCCACAGAGGTGTCACTTCTTTCCATCTGGTACGCAGTTGTGGTCAAGGCTGAGCTGCTTCGTTTTGTGGGTGCATAGCAAAACTATCCATTTCTCAAAATTTCTTTGTTAAATCTATCGTGGTTTAATAGCCATAGTTTAAACATAGGGCATATGCCTCCCTTAATCAAGCCCGGACTTACAGAGATAATTATAATATTTTTGGTACCGTCTGAGACAACATTACCACTTAGTTGGATGGACACTTCTCTACAATGGGAACAACAGTCTGTGATCATTAGATAAGACAGAATTGAAAACTTAATGTGTTTATCCTTTTCTATTCTCTCTGCTTCCAAACTGATTTGTTGCTCTCATGATAGAATCTATGATTTCCGGTTTATCACTACTGTCACACAAAATATCTTTTGTGCAAAATCGTAGTAATTTTTTGCAAATGTCTTTGCCAACTGGATTGAAGCTTGAATTACTCTTGCAGAAAAGCAGCAACGCTACTGGGGAAATGGCAGAGACACAATCTCAGTGGAAGCCACTGCCTATGCATTGCTTCAAACATTGCTTCTGAGGGACATGGACTATGCGAGGCCTATTGCTACGTGGCTGACGGAAAGGAGGAACTACGGTGGAGGATTCTGCTCCACACAGGTACCTGACCATAAGCCCGTAGAATTTGAGAGGGTGAAAGAAAAGGGAGATTCCATAAAGATTTTATCATTTTCATTCAAAAGCATTTAAAAAAAAATAATGATCTTGAATTTCTTTGGATTTCCTCAGCATGTGAGGCACCAAAGATTTTGGACCTGTAATAAAAGAGTTTAGGAGCTAAAGGAGATTCCTCGTCTTTATGAAGATATAATAATTGTTCAGGCCTGCAGTGTTTATAGGATTTTAATAAGGAAAGAAGAGGGTGGAAATTTAAATGAATAGTCTGTGCAGACAGGAACAAACAAAAATAGGAAAATTTCAAAGCAGGAAAAATATGAAACAGAGGAATATCCTCAGGTGATTGATCTTGTCTATTTTTGCAATAATGCATATATATTTTTTTCCATTCCTGTCTCACCTAGGACACAGTGGTAGCCCTGGAGGCTCTGTCAGCATATAGCATACAAACATTGGAAACTTCTTCAACCAGCCTGAATGTTAGAGTAGAAACACCTGGAAGGCAAAAACGTTACCTGATTGCTTTGACTGATAGGGATGAAGAGATTCAGAAGGAGTTAGAGGTACACAACCATCCATTGCTCTGTGATTTTCTTTTCCTCAAACAGGAAAATACTGGCTCATCTCAGCTTGCTTTCCTACTATGAAGCAATCATGATGTAGTTGGGTAATATTTTTCAATAGTTTAACCTGTAAAGAATCAGTATTTCTAAAGATTTTAAAAAAAAAACACACACACACAGGTGTTTAGCTGCAAATTCATTGTATTTATAGGGGCTTTTCATGTCAGTGTCCTGAATTTTCCCCTGTAGTGAAGAAAAATCTCAAGCTCTTCCTTGAGAATGAGCTAAAAGGAAGCAGGGGAATTGTCTGACATACAGGGTGTTAGGATCAGTGAAAATACCCAGTCTTGGCTGAAAAGGAGAGAGTAATATTGGGGAAACATCTCCTGAGCACTGCAATAACCAAGTAAAATGTTCCAACCCTGGAAATGCAGTCTTCTAACTCCTTCCATAGCTTTGAGCAAAGTACAGATTTCTCATACCCCAGTTCTGTTGGGCAGAGGCAAGAAAGACTGTCAAGACAGGAAAAAAATAGCTTATATGCTGAGTACACACTAAATCTCTATTTTGTTTTTTTTTTTAACTTTCATTTGCAGTTTGATCTTGGGGGCCAACTTCATGTGTCTGTGGAAGGGAGAGGAAATGGGACTATGAGCGTAAGATGTGTTTCAGAAATTCATAACCTACTTGGACTTTTTACCTTTTGAAAACAGACCAAAAATAATTCCCATAGCCTCATCCTTTGTGTTCCTACCCTCAAAACTCTAAAATTTAGAAACTGTCCAGATATGGTCAATTTTACTACTTAATTTCAGAAGGTACCCATTGAGAATAGCCCATTGGTAGAGGTGGCTGGAACTTGAAAGATCCCTTTGCATTGGGAAGGGGAGATTTATCTCAAAGGGCCTGAGCCATTTGGGACCGTGGGAACATAGGGGTTCTATATCCATGAAAGTCCTCTGAAAACAGCCTGCGCCTCTGAGAGTATGAAGAGGAAGTGCAGTATGTGTTCCTCTTCATACTCCCATGTCCTATCAGCAATTTCCTAAATAAAAGTCCTAACTGAGTAAAATCCTTGTCATTTAAATGATATTTTTAGGGGGTTACTGTTGTGTTTTTGTGTTAGATATTAAAAATGTACCAGTCTTCTGAGCTGAAGGAAAGCAAATGCGATGATTTGATTTTGACAGTAGAAATGGAAGGAGTCGTCAAATATGCTGGTGAGTAAAAAGGGCAAGTGGTCTCAAAGGTGCAGGCTCTGTCAACTGCTAATAACACCTGATGGGTTTCTGACCTTGTGGAGTGGGAATAAATGAAGCAAGGAAGCAAGGAAATAGAGAAGCCTTGAAACCTGCACAACTATTGATTTTTTTGTTACATTCAGTTTATTAATAATTTTGAATGGTTTAACAGCTCTCTGGACAACTGCAGATGCAGAGTTTACCTAATAGATTTATCAATAGTAATAGCAACTCCTCCCAGTTGCTTCTGGGAGGAGAGCTAGGTCATCTCTCTTGATCCTGACTACCACACAGGGAAAGCTCAGCTTGGCTCCCTGACTGATAAGGGGCTTGCTTTGTGTCCTTAAAAATCATTTGGTATGTTATTGATATTGATATGTTATTGGTATTTTTTATATTGATGAGAATGTCTTTTCCCTTTCTTTAAACATGGCATCATCTGCCTACATCCGCATTTACTTTTCTGTTGGAATCATCAGCTCTTTGAGGAAGGGTTTGTCTTTTATATACTTATGATTGGCCCCATTCTTAGCTAGATCTGTTGGTATTAACCAACAGATAATAACAGATAATAATGCCATAATCACCTCTAAGGTTTTAACTTTAAAGGTATTAGAAATAATGTAATGAAGAACAGCAAGTCCATGGAGATAGCATGACTTCCTCCCCTGCCTCGCCGTCCTTACCATTATACAGGAAAAGGAGACAAACTAGCAGCTGAGGCTAATTAGGCTGATTGTGTCTATCGCCTCCAGATGCTGAATATGAAAACTATGATTATGAGGAATTCTCTGTTAAAGAACACAGCCCGGATGAGCCACTGCTTGATATAGAGTGGTTTGATATCCACAGCAGAAGGAAAAGGGATGTGGTCTCTTCCAAGAAAACAGAGTCCCTACGCTACAAAGTCTGTGTCAGGTAGGTCTGCAGATTGGAAGACTTTATTAGAAAATGCATTCATTTTTGTAGGGAATTTGAAAGGTCACACTCTTCAATTCAATAAGCTGGGCATCCAACTTGCAAGTACATACAACATTGAATCAACATTTTCTCTTCCATGGCAAGAGAGCCAATTTCCATGCAAGGTACGAGATTTAGTCTGTTTGCACAGATCATGAACAGCCAATTCCAGATTCTGCCCCATCTAGCTCACAGGTGATGTCTGGCTCTCTGAAATGCCTGATTAGCTAATCATTTGAAAGAAGTCCTCTGTCAAATAAATGAGATGTAATAGGGATACACTAATGACACATTTACAATTTGACTGCTTCTGGGGGATAGGTTGACACTTAGAGGCTGCAATTTGCCATCTTTGTGGTCCTAATTTGGCCTCATGAAATAGGAATTGTCTATTACTATTTGCAGGGAGGAGATGACTGAGGAAGGCAGGTATGAAATCCTTTTATTGTGGTAATCAAGACATCAGCAAAAGCAGAGATGGTGAGAAAGAAATCCTCTCATGCTGAGTAACACTCACATCCACTTTTGTTCCCTTCCATAGTGGCAGGGCCTGCAGAAACCTGCAATGATGGCATTCACTCACAGGAAAATCCATTTTCTGCTGGCTTTTGACAGAGCTGCAGAAGTGTTTTTCTTTTTTTTTTTTTTCACCTTCACAGATACCAGCGAGCACAATAGCAATTGGAGGGCAAGAATTACCATTAATTCAAGGATTTGCTCTCCCTAATTAATCTCCCTAATCTCATTTGTCTTCACTGAATTCTGCCCCCTGATTGAGGCAAATTTTTCCTCATTTGTTACTATGAGAATTTTATCAATAATCAAATCCATTGTTCTGCGGATCATTGCTGAGTGCCAGGATGAGGCTTCTCATTGCTGTGAAGCTCCCATTGCTGTAGTTACGACAAACTCAAGACACTGACTACATCACCACAGCTATAGAGCTTCTCCGCACTACACTACATCCCTTACAGGGAATAGAGGGTGTCAAAGGAAAATTTGCTGAAATACCACTGTGTACCATGGCAAGATAACCTATGTGAGTGCATAATGCCCTCATTACCCAGCAGTGACAAAATAATCTGATATTTGAAAAGATGGAAATAGAAAAAGACTATATTTAAATGTAAATATGTATATATATTTATATATATAAATGCATAACAGATAGTTAGGGCAAGGAAGATTTGGGCCTAGAACATCAAAGGTAGGAGTAGTTTATATAGTTTCATCCATTAAGAATTAGGACAAGCAAGTTTATTGGCCTCCCCTCTAGGTATAAAATAAGAAATAGATGTTTTGCAAATGCCACTTATCCTCCGTATCTTCAACAGTGTTTTATTGTAGGTTGAACTGTGCTTTGAAGGTGATTGTTTCTGTCTATCATCAGCTACATTGCTGACAAGGCAGGACATCTTGGCTTTAGATGACTAGCTGACTAGTTTAGATAACTAATTTTGCTTTGTAACTGTTTATTAGTCAAGGAGCTAAATTTCAAATTATAATCTGCTAAAGAAAGCTAAATTGAACAGGACCCTTTGCTTCATCATTAGCAAAGCTGAAGAGCTAAATTCTTCAGACCAGGACTAGCTGTTCAGTGTAAATGTCCACTGATGACAGTCTCCTTTATAAAGGTCTGCAAGTGCCAATGTGCCAAAGATGTCTCTTGTTGATCTCTCTCTATTAAGTGGCTTGGAGCCTGACACACAGGATCTTGAACAGGTGAGAAACATGCTTTTCTGTGCAAGCTTTTATATCCCTTTCTATACAAATTCCACCTGGAAAGCTTCCCAAAGTCCACAGAATAACAAAAGGAAAACTGAGGTTTTGAATAGACATATTTTCACTGTTCTTGTATTGACTGAAAAAAAAAAAGGAAGAAAAAAAAAAGCTGAATAAGCTGAATATATGCACGAAAAGATGAGGCGAAGATGTAATTTTGGTAGAGTCCAGCCTTCTTAGGGGATTTCTTGTAATAGAAACGAGGACAAGGCTCAGGAGGACATGTAAATATGTGCATAGGTTTACATATATTACTGTCCTCACTGATTTAAAACACTTCTTCACCATATTTACTTAGGTTCTGTATCCGAATAAGATTCTTAGGGACTGTTTCCTGTGGGGAAAAATAAACAAGGAAGCAACCAGTTAGAACAAAGCAAATCACTATATAATGGATGATGGCAATGGCATTTCTGTTCTCACAGGATTTTTTTGTTTTGTTTTTTGTTTGCATTACTGCAGTTGGTAACGTCTTCAGACAAATATATTCAGCACTTTGAGCACAAGGAAGGAAAGGTTTTGCTTTATTTTGGAGAGGTAAGCAAAGTCAATGCTTTTTTTCAACCTCTGACAGTTCCGATGATAGCATATACACAATGCAGCCCACATTTGAGATTTGGGCTTTCGACAAAAAATGTAAGGAACCCTTTCTAGTCAGAACAGTTGCTAAAATACAGCAGGTCCTTATGTCCCTGATTACCAAAGTATTAACTCATGGTCCTGTAAATTCCATAGGGATACCTTGCATGCAAAGCTCAACATTTCTGGATCAAGATCCATACAGTAACAAACAAGTGGAGTCATCAAGCTCCCCAATATATATTTCTCCATATTTTGGATTATGGTTTTGGATTATACCGTTTTGCGATGCTCCACTGCTGTAGCCAATAGTAGGTGATCCCTGCTGAAGGCTTACACTGCTCTTTTAAAGATAAGACAACAGACAAAGGAATAATTTAAAACGTTATTTCTGCTAAGACTGCCCTAGAGAAGCTGTGTAGATCAAAAATTCTGTTAAGTAGGTCTGGTTAGGTCACCCTGACCTTACCATTGTTTGGAAAGTGTGGAAAAAGCACATAATGACACAAAACACAGTACAGGATGGGCTTTGACCATATATTTAACCTGTACCTGTTCAAGTAAACTTCAAATTAGTGATGATCTGAGGCAGGATCAGCAGCTGTGCTGCACATATCCCAGAAAACTGCCTTTTCCAGACTTGGCTCACCCCAGAGATCTCCCAATAATCCTCCAATGGGAGGAAAAAAACAAAAGGTTGTAAGGATGAAGCAACAGCTGCTAGAGTTGACTCACCTCCACCATCAGGAACAATCGTTCAGCAGCTTGTACAGGCACAAGTGGAAGAATCCATTTATTTACTCATTGCAGCTTTCGTTCCTTTTCCCTCCAGATCACAACCGGACCAGAACCTGACTGCATAGCATTTGAAGCAAAGCAAATCAATCCCATGGGCCTTGTTCAGCCAGCAAATGCCATCCTTTATGATTTTTACAGTCCTGGTATGCTAACTTAAGGGAACAGAAAAGCAAATATGCCAGTGTTTAGAAAGAGAGACCTTCAGGAATCAAATCCAGTGCTTTTAATGGAAAGGTGAAAGGTGCTTTTAATGCAGTAAATGAAACAAGGTGACTTTTTTTCCAGTGGAAAAGAACCTGTCCTGAATATCTTCTAGAACAACAGTGGTGTCAGCTCCAACATGGACACCATTTTCGGAAAGGTCCGTCATTGCAAATATATTGAAAATATGTACCTTTACATTCATGATTTTTTTTTAATTAGGTTTCTCGACTTCCTGCTTGTCATGGTGTTTTTAGGGATGTTCCATTTACATTATCTTTCATATCACATATCCATATCACATTATGTATCAGTCTGTCTATGCATCTAAGAACATCAGAGGTTTGGCTTAAGTGTTTCTGGGGAATCAACATCATCCACTATTCAAGGAAGATTAGATTCAAACTTTCCTCATTTTCCATAATCATGGAAATAATACAGTGAAACCTTTACTTTGACTGAAGCTGAGAGATTCCTGACAGTGTATACCACCCACAGCTTGGTTCATGTTGACTTTTCTCTCCGATGGCTAAGAGTACCAAGTGCAAGACACTGATGCTGAGCCTATTTCCTCCTTCTAAAATGGTGAAGGACCCACAGCAATCCTATGGTCTACAGAGGCTTTTTAGATGGGTACTGCAGTTCTTTGTAGACTGTTGATGTACATCTAATTCCTTGGTGCTCTGAATTCTCTGGACCAGGGATAAGTCTGGCTTCTGAGATAGTTTCTGCTGCTTAATCTCTTCCACTAGAACTTTCTAAGACAAGTTATTCTGTTTCTTTTCTATAGAAAGGAAGTGCAGCGTATTCTATAGTGCACCCCAGCACAGTGCAATGCTTTCAAAGATGTGCAACGCAGATGTTTGCCAGTGTGCAGAAGGTAATGACTTCCCAAATAAGTCAATCTAAAAGAAGATGGCTACTCCTGAAAACCATTAATATGTGATTTGTTAAGTCTGAAATGAACAATCATGATCTCTAAATTTAAGTCAATGCATAACACATGACACAGAGCTTGTATGCTACACACTAGTATGCTTGGTACCACATTCATAACTGTTATTTTACAGATATTCAGGATCTATATGATACTTACATATAATGTGTATATACATACATATGTAAAAACTCTCCATCATAGTCCTAAAAAAGCTGTTCTGTTTTATTATACTCGCTGTTATAATGTTCAGTGGGTACGTGTGTGTTGCATCTGTCTAAATATCTATACCTACAGAGATAAATACATAATTTATATTGTTCACTCTAGGTCCCTGTCCAAGACAAAGATCGACTTTCAGTAAAGGTGTAACAACAAGCGCACGTGTGAACTTTGTGTGCTACAACCCTACTGTGGATTATGGTAAGGCATGAAAGACAAATGTCAATATATTTAAAACATATTGCTTTTTAAAGATAAGGATAAATAACAAGTTTCAGGTCTTATATGCAGAGACCTTCCCTGAAAAACAAAACAAAACAAAACCACAGATTCTCTATCTGGCCTGGTGGTTGAGGAAATGAAGACATGTGCTATAGCATTCCTCTGGGGAGGAAAAGGGTAAAGGAATAGTCTCTGAAAGATTACATTACAGGTGTTAGAAAAGTCCAGTGAGTACCACCATCCCCATGATCTCTATGTTTACTTGAGGGCCATAAGCACTAGGTTGCAGTATATCTCATAGCTCTGTAGCTTCTTCTGCTACTATTTTCTCCTTTGTTAATTTACCTTTTTGGCCTCTTCCTTGGGTGAAAATTTGGAAGAGTTGCTGATAGAAGACTGACTCATCAGCTTTGGTGAGCTAGACACTGACAGAAGGATATAGAAAAAAAGCAGCTTTCTCTGTACAAGTGGAAACCTACACATAGAGTAGCTGCCCCTAAAAGAAAGTGACAAAGGGAATACAAATTCTAGGGGCTGTTGATTAGTTCCCATCTTTCTGAAAGTGTAGTAGGTACACTAAAATACTATCCTATTGGCTTTTTTTCCTTTTATTCCCAGGACTGGTGAATAGGTTTTTACCTATGGGACTGTACTGATAATGGTACTTGAAGTGTACTTATTTTTTCAGCTTTGGACATAACTTCATATTTTCATCTGGCCTCACACAATCGTTGTCTGTTGCAGTGTATGAAGTAGAGCTCCTCAATAGCACACAAAAGAATGTTTTTGATTACTATGAGGCCAGAATCCAGAGAATCCTTAAAGCCAGTAAGTATCAAATGCTTGGGCACTTGCATTAACCTATAGCAAAACTCTATTAATCAGCATGACAACAATCCTGAGACATGTAGATTCCATTTGCTGGAGAAAATAGGGTCAGAATCTCTTATATAATAAGCTTTCAAGAAGACTTATTTATTGAAAGATTTGCTGGATGAGCCTTGTTGGGTTTAGCTCAACTCAGGGGTAGGCTGACCACTTACCATACTCTGGTTCACTTTGTGCAGCAGTACCAGTGCATCCCTTCAGACTAAGCTGAACCAGAAAGCACCTTCTGGCTGTTAATGGGACATTCATAACAGGACAGGGGATCCAGCTGGAACTAGTCTAAAATAAACTCTCTGAAAATGTGCATAGTGTGGATATTATGTCCTTAGCACTAAGTATTTTACTCCATACACCTCTGTAACCAATCCACTTTTTTCCTGATGTAGATGTACCCAATGACCTCTATTTTGATGCTGAATGAAGATTTGAAGAGCTCATTACTCAAATACTTAGTAAGGACTAAGCACTTGTGCTTAGGCATGTGACCGTTGTGGAGCAGGCTGAGAGTTCTCACACTGACTTGCTTGAAGCCAGTGAATACAGGAAAACTTCCGAAACTTTGATTTAATATTTGTGATAAAAACAAACAAACAAAAGACCTTTTTCTGTTCCTTTGCTTATCCCGTGAAAACTGGCACTGTTCGCAGGCAGTGTCCTTTTGCAGGCCCACCACCCCAGCTGTGCCAGGATGAACTTTATTTTACAGCATCAGTGAACACTGACATTCTTCAAGTGTCAGTAATTTCTGAAGAAGCTGGGAGATGACATTTCAAGCTTCAACCACCATGGTATCATGTGGCGGTCTGGAGACTGCCTTTAAAGAAAGTTCCCAAATTTTCCATGCCTTAACTAGAATAATTATCTCACTCTTTGATCTCTGCCCAGAGGACTGGTGATGTCACCACATACTTTATGGTAGAGAACTTGTGATTCTTACCCAAAGGCCAGTTACTGTGGGAAGATCAAATCCAGACTTTATTAGTCCAGAGATGCATGAGTAGCAGCCAGTGCTTTCTGTATGCAGAGAAAATGATAATGTACCAAGTGAGCATCTCTGGGAGATTACAGTACCTTGATAGAAAGATTCACGAATCTCTCCAGAAAACCTAAGTTCTAAGAAGTTATAGCTCTGTGTCTCATGGTTTTTATTCTTACAATTCACAAGCAATCATTGGAATGATTTTTTTTAAGTGAGAATGGCACTTTGTACCTCAACTTTCACTAAAAAAATGACACTAAATACTTTCCCTATACCAGCTCATACCTTTCCTAGAAATAAAGGTATGGTCTCTGGTTAGCTAGCTAAAGTCAAGTCCTACCATCCAGGCTGTAGTTTCTCTCAGAGTTATTGGAACAAACTAAATGGTGATAGCGGGGAGCAGAGTAAGGTATTTTGGCGACATTTTGCTGGCACCAAAAGCAGATGAGAATTAGTTGGGCGACATCTTGTTTTGTGGACCCCTAGTATTATTTCAGTATCAATCCTTGGGAAGACAACACTGGTTCAGGAGAGATATGGAAAAACTTATTTGTGCTTAGGAGTTATCAAAAGAGAATTTTGGGCATGTACACCCCTCAGATTATTCTGATTATTATAAGAACTGGTATGTGTGTTTTGAATTAATGTTTATGCTGTCCTATGAATCTGTTAGAAGAATATTGTAGCCCTTGTAATATAGCACAAAATCAGTTTTATATTTCTTATTATCAATTCCAGGACCTGAAAGAATTATTCCAATTTAATTCTTGTATAGTTTGGATCATTATGGTAATTTACATTTATCTTTGTTTTAAAGAAGAAAATCTATTTTCTATTTGAAGAGTCTATTATACTATTCTATACAATTATATTATTATTTTTTCCGGTGCCTCATGCTTTAGAAGGGATTCTTTCCCCAGTAACAATCAAGGAGGCCAAGACAACCAGATAAGATTTACTTTTAATTAGGTAATGTTGAGGGCATAATATCCTACCACAGGATTGCCATTTACTCTCACGTCAAGCAGCAACTCTTGAGTGAAATGTTACCTTTCGTTGGAAGCATTGTGCAGAATCATATGGGGTTGTCCTGTGGGTGATGGTCCTATTCGTTATTAGAAAATGTGTTTATGGAGCTTCTTTTTTTCATGCCACAGCTGCTGATGAAAGAATCTACGTGGGTGCCCAACGGCAGTTTCTAAAGCGCTCCTCTTGCAATTTAAAAATGGAAACGGGCAAACGGTACCTCCTGATGGGAAAGGATGGACAAACAGTTGACTACAACAACAGGCAAGTGCAGTGTTTCCTGAGCTGTGGCTGCTGCCACAGCTAGTGTATCTAAAGCGTACCCAAACTGTTGCAATGCCTCCAGGAAGCAAAGGGAGGGCCAAATTTCTTAGGGATTGATCCTGCTGGCTTTACCGAAGTGCTCAGAATACCACTGTGTATAGGCAGACGGTAAGCAAAAGAGTAGCTGCCCTTGCTCTGTGGGGAACAGCATGGCTAGCCAATCTACCAGCACATCTGAGCATGCAGAGGTTGGTTCCCACACTTCTCAGCATCAAAATCTGGCTGTTGTTTTACTGGGGTAAAATTCCTCACCATCTCTCTAAAAAAAAAAGGCAAAAAAAAAAAAAAAGCATATTGGAAGCAGACCTTCTCTATAGATATTTAAGCCTCAAGGGTTCCCTCTCTCCACCTCTGTTTGAAAACCACATGAGTACTTAAGTTAGGAAGACTGTATGAGCAGATGCCAGCTAAGGTCCTGACACTTTTTCAGGAGCTTTTGAGGCTTTCTGCAGTCCGATTAGAAAATATCAGAAGCGGCATGGCTTCTCACCACATAAAATATGTAACATTTTGAAAAAATAGGAAAAATCTTGAGATGCTCTGTTGAAATACATGCTCCTTCACTCTGTCTCATTGTTGATGATTGTGGATTTTTATGACTTTAATAGAATTCTAACAAATTTAGCCCAGACATGCCTGGTGTCACCCTCCAAACACAAGCACACCCAAGCTTGTCATGGACCTTTCCTAAACTTTATTCAAAGCTCAGTTAACCTGAAGATGAAACTAGATCCAGGTTTCAGGCAGGTCTCTTGGCCAGTGCAGCACCTTCACCTCAGAGATGGCTCAGTGGAAGGACACAACGTCATGGGCCTCACGCTCTCCAGTTGCTCAGTAATGAATCACCTCCTTTATCTTTTCCATTTTTACTTAGGCTCCAATACTTCCTCGATTCACAAACCTGGGTGGAGAAAATTCCAGGAAACAACATGTGCCAAGCAACCCTTCAGCGGCAAGCCTGCATCCAGCTGCAGGACTTCATAAACAGGCATGACTCCCTGTGCCACTTCTGAAAAACTGCGCGGCTCCCCAAATCCAATACGTGTTTCTGCACTTCAGCTCCTCCTCCTGCTTCTCCTGCAAAGCCTGTAGATGATAGAGACACCTAAAATGTGACAGAGCTGCTTTTGTTGCTACCTGTCTTTGACAGAATGGAATTGTTGAATGGAATACCTTCCTGTTAATGTATATGTACATGAATACCTTGTCAAAAAAAATGGTTATTCTACTAATTATTGTGTTTATTGTCTCTGCTACTGATGGAGAACAATTCCTGTCTCCCTGACCATTATTCAACAATGCAGTTACGAGGGATCAAGTGAAAAGGAGGGTTTTTTTATCAGGATTTTGGTAACTGCCCCTGTCATTGGCATACTAGAGGCCAATAAATTTGCATAGCTTGGAAAGAATGCTGGTCATTTGTGAGCTTATCATGTACACCTTGTGTGAAAATACTCCTGAAAGAAAAGTGACACTAACACTCATGCTTCAGCATGTGAATTCTTTTCTAATTTTAATAGTGGGACAAATACCCGACTTGTACCTGCAGTACAAGTGCACTTCTGAAGCAGCTGAAACTGGAAGTGGCTCAACATCACGGACAGAGAACTGGGCAGGATGTGTCCTGTATCAGACCCAGGAGCCCTGCACAGGCCAGTTAGTGCTAGTAGCTCACCAAGGGCACAAAATACTTCTTAATTACTCTCTGTATTCTGATCTTTCAAGTTTTTCTTTTCTTTAGAATTTGCATTATATTAAAAAAAAATGAAGCAATCCATGGCTGTGTGGGCTCAAAAGCAATGCTGCTTCTGTGGGAGGCAGGGAGCACTCATGGAGATGTAACATTTGTCAACAGGTGGGGAGTTTTGATACCACAGTTACAAAGGCTTCCACAAATAACATATTAAGATGCCATCGAAAACCCCCAAACCTTTCTTTTCCTAGAACAGCAGTGTCCATTAGAAAAATGCATTGATGCATATGGTAGGATGACAAGTGGATGTAGGTTTTACTTGGAGTCCTGCCCCAAGTGTATGAGATGGTCATGCCTGAGACAGAGACAAACGGCAGGGACAAGTTGTGTTGGTGGAACAAGCTACCATCTTCAGATGCTCACACCACTCCTCCTTCCGCTGGCTACTGTGTCCACAAATTTGTCACCTGGACTGCTGGTGTTATTCTGTAGTTAAAATAAGGTACTTTTGTGCAATACCTGAATTGATAGGTCAAAGTTAATCTGGCAATCTGATGATCCTACCGTGTAGGAGGGGACAGTGGTGGGCCATCTGAGGATGAGACACAGGGCAACCAAAACACAAAAGCATGTAGATTCATTTGCAGACCACCCAACAGCATATCAGAAATGTGAGCTGCCCAGCCATTTTTGAAGGCTGTGAACTCAGATGTTACCAGCATCCCCTACTCAACTGCCAGCATAGCACAGGTGAAGGATGGGGAAGTCTCACACTATGAAAACCAACTTGTACCGTCATGTTATAACAGCTGCAAGAAGGATAAGAAAACTCCTGTGGGACAGAACAAAAGATACTTAGATTAACATAGGGCAATTCAATTCCCTCAAGGTTGGCTGTTTTCAAAAGTTCAAGAAATGTGACTGTAATACACAGACATATATTCTCTTCCTTTTATTACAGAGCAGATGGAAAGTTCAGTGATATGGCAAAGAGCATATAAAGCAAACTCTTGATTCTTACACAAGCAAAACTCTGTTGAAGCCAGTAAAGCAACTGCTATATATTACTTATGTATGATAAAGAATTGGCTGTTTTGGTCACATGCAAATTATTCAATAATTCTGCTAGTATTTCTGGAATAATATCTCTAAGCTTAGGGGACAACTAGCATGAAACAGTGTTTATCCCCCTCTATTTTTCTGCCCCAAGCCCTCAAGCATATTTATAGGCAAAGGGAAGACAATGGTGGAATTGTTTTCTGCTGCCAGCGTAGTTAATGTTTGCAGGTAGCGCAGCTGCAAACCTGCTGGAGACTCGGTCAGCACCATGGAGGCCTGCTTGAGGGCTTTGGAAGCATTCATCTCTCCTTCTGCTGCCACAACCTGCAGAGCAAGAGAAATGGAAACAACACTGTGATGCTCAACAGCAGGGAAAAGACACCTTTAGGATGGAGAGAAAACAAACAGGCACCTGGATGCCCAGGACAAAAATATATGGTGAATATTGCCACAGGCCTCACCTTAGCTCTTGCCTCTCGTGCGGCCTCGGCTTCAGCTGCCATCGCCCTCTGCATTGCCACTGGAATCCTGACATCTTTGATTTCCACACGGGCTACTTTGATCCCCCAGTGGTCCGTGGCACTGTCAAGGATAGTCTTAGAGACAAACAAACAACCCAACAGTAGCAGTGACGCAGAGAGAAAAACGTGTGATTTACCCTGCCTCTTAGCAGGGAATGCAGAGGGCAAATATACCCAACAGAAACACAGAGCACATCTGGGGAAGGAACATCAGAGGTGGTGTGAGCATGGCAGGTAACGCAGCCCTGTTCTTTATGGCTCTCTTGTTGGGTGGTATCTGTGTCCAGGACTGGGAGAGGGCAACTCAACTTTCTCCTTTAACAAGAAAATGTATCAGGACACCTTCCTGTGTGGCTTCTCTAATAACAATTTAAACTTCAATCAAAGACCATCTCAAGGTAGAGCTTCTATAAGCAATAGGTTTCTCTCACATCACTCAAAGACTACTTAGAGTTTCATACAATTCACTGGCTAAATTCAAAATCTTCATTATTTTTTGACAGGAAATAACTCTTCTACAAGAATCTGGGAAAATTATTTCTTATTTTAAGAAATGAGATATATATAAAAGAAGACTTGAATACTTTTTAACCAATATTAAATTAAAAAAGAGGGATAATTTCTAAGATCCTGCCCCCTGTAACAAATTCCCATGCCTGTCAGTGATCTCAAGAGCTAAATTTACCTGGATATTGTGTGCAATCTCTTCACGACCTGCCAAGAGCTGAGCCAAGCTCTTTGTACCCAGGACATTTCTCAAGGTTGTCTGTGCCAAGAGGAAGGTGGCTGAGTGGACATCAGTGACGTTAGCGACAGCACTGACAGCGCTGTGGATCCTATAGTACACCACCCCATCAACTTGGGTAGTAACAGCATCTTTCGTGAGAATCTGCATTGGAGAAATGTACAGAACTAGAAAAGAATCCAACAACTCTTGCCACAAAAGGGGAAACTTTTTTTTTTAGTGAGGGATGGTCCTCAATAACTAAAAGAAACTAAGAATTTCTTTTGGTTTCTTTATCATTCCCCTGCAAAATAGCTTCAGGGAGGCCTCTCTGGAGATGATGATGCTCCTCCACAGCATCTTTGGCCTACAATTAGGTGCTGTGCAGAAAAACTGCAAACAGCTGCTAAGCCTAAATGCCCAAGTGCTTTAACCACCTTCCTCTCTACCTTCCATTCTGAGGGTACCACTTTTTATTTTGCAACATGTCCTCTACAAACTACATTGTCAGCTTCTTTAATAAAAATGCTTTTTGTGATTAAGAAAGGAGAACAGTAGAAGAAACCACTCCTGGAGAACACAAGAGAGGCTGAGGGATCTTGGCCACTCTGCTCTTCCCTTTGCTTAAGTAAGGGGACAGCAATGCCAATTCCCCAAGCAGAAAACATTGCACCATACTGGGGTCAGAGTCTCATGCTCAGGGACTGGTTCTTTAGGTTAAATTATTAAATTAAATCAGTTCTTTTCTACAAAAAATGCTTAAAGATAAGCCTCTCCATTTTTACTAGGATAAGAGTTTTTAGAGGCCTATGAATTACTTTAGGTTTAAAGTGATGTATTACATATATATAATTTGCTTTTAGGACATATATAGAATGTATATACAAGCAGTGATAACGACCTCAGTGAAAGCTTTCCGGAAAGGTTAGTTGCCAGATCCAGTTTTATCAGCACATCAATTTCTGAATATCTTACACGAGTTTATTACTTCATGTACATGTGTGTGATATAATGCAATTAGAAATTTGTGAAGTTCCTTCCCTGTTCTTCTTTATGTTTTATCGCACAGTTCTGAATGTCAGCATGAGGAGGCTGACATCATTGCTTGGCCTGCAATGATTTTTCAGAGTCAGAAGATACAGCAAATAAGCTAAATTCAATATAGGAGAGCAGCTGCAAGAATACAAAATACCTGTATTATCCTTGATCATGCCAGAAAGCAGTACTATGTTTTATTTGCATTAAAAGGCTGCTAGTTACCTCTTGTGGAGGAATTTCACAGGTGACAGTTCTGAGATCAACCTTAATAAAAATATCTGTACAGGGAAGTATCAGGATCAAACCTGAAAAATAAGGATACATAAGATAAGCACATTGTGGTAAGTCTGGATTTCCCTGAGAAGGAGTCCCCACTATCTCCATTCCCTGGAGAGGCAGAGTTGGCATGACCACGTTTCTAAGCTAGGCACTTGCTTAAATTCCCAGGGCCAGGCAGAACTGCTCCACACTGCCCTGCCTCCTCTCTGGACCACGTGGCCCTTAAGGAAGGCGAGTATCGCATTTTCTCCTCACTTGCACTTCCAGTTTGCACAGTTTCACTGAGCAGAGGTGGTAACCACACGGATGCAAATACCTCATGCTTTTGGTTTTGATTTGTAATTGCAATTTGTAACCTGATCCTAGGCAACTGCTCCAAGTCCTGGATAGAGGCAGAATACAGGGAAGTCCCTGCCCTTGAAACACTTAACTATTTGCAGGGCAGAAGACAGCTAAACAGTAGCCAAAAGCAGTGTTGGAATTACAGAGCAGTCCCAGTCACTCCGGAAAAACTGGTGGCAGAGTTAAAGGCAGAATTTAAACCTTCTAGGTCACACTTTAGCACAACTATATCTAGTATCAAGGTTTTCTATTTTTTTTATGTGTTGTGTGGTGATAAGAGGATGGCATCATCACCTAACCAGGAAAACAAACAGCACAACCACAGGCTTGTAGGTAAAGGAATCACAGCAGTGAGGTCCTTTTCATCTGCCCATGCTATGAAGGATCTTACAGGTCTTTGCAATTCTCTGTAAAATAAGAGCATCTTAGTAGAATAAAACCCAGCATTATCTTAATAGAATAAAACTTCTTGCATTTACCTGGTCCCTTTGCCTTCTTAGACAGTATGCGTCCCAGCCGAAATACAACAGCACGCTCATATTCTTTGATGACCTTGAGGAATACTTTAAAATTAGAATTCAGTAACTAATTCTATACTTGCTTTCTTGCCTGACTTATTTTTAATCTTTGACGTACATTTTAAAGGTGATAATAAATACTCTTAGTAAAGAAACCAAAAAAATCTAGAAGTTTAAACATTTTACATCTTCTTCTCACCTCATTCTTTGCTGGGAAAAGTCAAGCCCTGTCCCTGCAAATAGTTACAAGCCAGACCAAATACACAATAATCGCCCCTGATCTAATGGAGCTACTCATGGCTTTGCTTCAAAGCCATGAGGAGCTGTAGGCAAAGTAAAATATCTCTCACATCATATAATTTACCCACCTATTTCAGTCAGGATAATCACCCTAGAAGCTCAGCTCTAAAAGATTACTTTAAATTAATCATATTATGCCCATGTGTTGGACTGTAGCCTTAAGTCAAACAGGCTCTGAAGACAGGGACTTGCTCCTGTTTTCATCAGTACTTGCATTTATCACTGTTGCTGGCAGCATGAAATCAGTGTTCTCTGGAAAACTTTGTAGATTTAGTCAAGCAGTATTGTTGTACAGCAGGGAAGTCTAACTGGTAATGGAAGCTGAGATGAGGAGAAATTAAACAACCAAGTAGTGGTGATACAGGAAGTCTGTGGAAGAACTTGAAGCTCTTTGCCTCAAACACACAACTTCAGTGTAATATCTTAGGATTTCCAGAAAACAAATGTGAAATACTTCCTTTTAACAAAGTAAATAAATCATAACGTATAAGTTACAATGATGATTATAGAGCATTCTTTATGTTCTCCAAATCCCTATAGCATACCTTGATACAGGTCCAGATAGAAATAGGGAAGGTAATAAGCACAAACAGGAAAGAAAGGGAAACCAGGATCCATCCACAGATACCAAGTCCTTCCCGCCTGTCAGCTACAGAAAAGTGAAAAACAAATACAAATTTTGAGATGAATTATCTGAGGGACACAGATCTAGCTTGCTGCAATAAGGAGAAGCTGCAACGTCCAAAGGCTCACTCCTGCTTTCCTACATGCACTGAAAGCCATAAAGCACTGAAATAGACATCCAGGCAGATGCGCAAAGGGCTAAAAGGTTCAAAGAGTACATTTTACAACAGGAAAGGAAGAGGAAAAGTGAAAAGCATTGCCAAGACTGTGAGGATTAGGAGAAATAAATCAAGTAAAATATCCGTGGACATGAGTAACTGTCAGCGCGCCAGGTCAGTACTAAGCAGGAAATAGAGAGAATGGGAGGAACTCCTGCTATCTTTAGATGAGGAAGACTGAGGGACCAGTTCATCCTCTGGAAGATAAGCTTCCAAATCAGTTCTTACCAAAATGCACACTCATGCTTCAGCCAGTCCTTTCACCTTGTTCAAACTCTTCTCATCCCCAAATATTAACTGTTTTATTTTAGTGTCTGGAGCGAGAGCAGTGCCGAGTTCTTCAAGTACTACAAGTTTAGGAGGGTGTTTTGTAGGGCGCAGGGGATCAAGGAGCTGCCATTCAGAAAGGGAAGAGCAGCTGGAGCTGCTGAAGCCCTCATGAAAGAGGTCTGGAAAAGGGACAGGAGTGAAACAGGACAGTCCTGCCACAGAGCCCTGTGGCAGAGTGCTGAAAAGCCATATATGTGTGTGCATATATATATATATATGTATATATATGCCTAGGATTGGTAGAGCTGCTATGAAAAAAGCCAAGGAACAAGCTCGTGCACTGGGCATAGCACACTTGGGGAGGCCTGCCATTATGTTCATGGGAGCCCCCATACAAGACTGTTTCCTTTCTTGTGTCTGCTTTTGTTACGAATAAGCAGTCAAAAATTCTTGGTGGTTTTGGATATGCTACTTCAGAAAAAAATAGGAATTTCTGACATTATAGCAAAATCAGATATAGATGGAAACGGTTAAATAAAAAGGTCGAAGCACTTCATAGTTTTTGAGAAGTACTTGTCATCCTGTGAGACAGCATGAGGATATCTGGTGTGTGAGGCTAGGACGAAGAGGGGAGGCCCCTGGGGAGCACCAGCAGAGCTGGACTGACCGGTTTGTCTGGGTATGCCGGCAATCCCAGAAGGTGAGACACCAAATCCTCCTTCTCCAGCACCTCCCTCTCAGTTGACTTGTGCCTAGCTGCAAGGTCGCTGCAAGAGCCCTGCACTCCTTGTAGATTCTCCCTTGGTACCTCTGAGGTTCCCACTCCCCATTTAATCACTCACATATAAATAAGCTTCTGCTCAAAAGGGCCAATTTCAGGCCTTCCTAAGAATGCTTTCCATGAGAGCTGGGGGCGTAACTGTTGTCCTAGGAGTCTGACTTTGGTCCTGACTTTTTCCAAAAAGCAACAATTTGAAGTCCGTGTTTCTTTACTGAGCTACCAACGCTTCTGTAGTCGCGCACAGGAATGAGCAGTTCACTTGAGTAAATTGCCAAGCAACAATTTCAAGTCCATGTTTCTTTACTGAGCTACCAACAACGCTTCTGTAGTCGCGCACAAGAATGAGCAGTTCACTTGAGTAAATTGCCACACAAACCTTAAGGCCATATATTTGAAGACAAGACTTAAGATTCAGCGTGCAAACGTAACACTTTGGCAGCGATTTGACACCCTGATCTTTACTAGTGGTGTGTTAGGCTGAAGCGGTACCTGTATTACAGCAGGTACAAGCATCCGAATAGCTCTCAATCAGTAGAAAACAATCAAAGAAAATCACAGAATAACAATTATGAATAATAACATCATTCATAATTACTAGTGCAAAAAAACAGTAATCACAAAGGGGTGCTTTGAGCACCAGAACACCATGTTCTGTGCTATTTCACCTAAGCTATTAGTATACATGCTTGGAAGTCTTGTTCTGCAATGCCAGACTCGTCACCCAGATGATCCACAATAATTTTGGATTTTAGCATCATGTACCAACATCCACCTGATCATATTCTGAACATCCCTGATCCACAATAGAGATAACACTACCCTGGGGAAGAAATACACATCCAAAGCTTGACAAAAAAACAACTGAATCACTCTCCATAAGGGCTGCCCTAGAGTTCCCAATCTCAGCACTGAAAACTTCAGTTCCCATGAGAAAAGAAGGATATGAAATATCCTTCTAAATAGCAAAGTTGGGCCTAGGCCTTCAAAGACCACCAAGAGTATGCTCTGATTAGCCCCAAAGCTTTACCTTTTACCATGAAACAACAGAATAATCTAGAAAAACGCTTACCAATGAAATGCTCTGTGCTGCTTTTCTTGGGTGCCTCTCTCTTGGGATCCATCTTAGCGCGGGCAGGCCTGGTCCCCTCACAGCTGAGAGGGCAGCGTACCCGCAAGCAGCATGGTGCTCACGCACGGCCTGGAGACGGGGGCTGGAGAGATCCCCGCTCACACGGCTGCCCTCGGGGACTTAGTTGCCCTGGCGAGGAGATGTTTACAAAAACAATGTCACGAGACGGTTGTGTCTGATGTAACTCTCTGGTCCTCTGTGGCCTCCAGTCAAGAGTGAATTTGGTCCGCTTGGCTTTGCCCCTGGCAATATACAAACTGAAGATGATTTTTTTTTTAATAAAGAAAAGAGAAACAGAGAGAGAGAGAGAGAAAGTACTGTTCCTCTGCCTAATATTATGGGGTTTAGTTGCAGCTCCAATCCCAAAGAAGGCGAAGTCTCTATGGTGCACTAGTTAACTCACGAGAGTATTTTACATCGCAATAGGACTTAAAGACCCACCAGGTTGAACTCCATCATGCAATTCAAAAGCCCTGGAAGCATGTCAGCTCCAAATCTTCAAATTTTCAAAGAAATAAGAACATGCATCATCTCTCAAACATCTTTTCTTTCAACATTGAGCTCAAATCCATCAATATTAAAGCACTAACATTTCTGAGTCATTTATGCAAATCACAGCAGGGGAGGGCAGCCTTGGCAAAAAACGCAAAACTATGGCACTCTATTTGAGAGACGTTTTTTCATATGTAATTTACAGCTGTGACATATAGTGGCCTTAATGATACAGATATGGTTTCTGGGGGCATTCACCATGTAGAGTATCCTGGAAGATCTGGATCCAGCTTCATTTCCCTCAAGTCTCCATCCTCCTCCATAATCATACTGGTCCCCGAGGAGTCATTCAAAGCTGCCTGCTCCCTAGAGGATCCTCTTCTGAGCTTTACAAAGAGAGGAAACTAAACCACTGAACAGATGCTTTTAATCACAAGGAAAACCACAAGCTGCTTGCAAAAGGGGAGCTCATGTGCTGATGTCAGTATCTTCCTCCACATGTCACAAATTCTAAAGTTACCTCCTGCATTTTTCCAATTATTTGATCTCTTGTGCTTAGCTGTATGACCAAACCCCTTCCTGACATATGCTTAGTAAATGGGCAATATTTGTGTACAGTTAGAAGAAAAACCTGCTTTTAAGCATATCCAGAAAATGAAAACAATTTGCAAAACTATCGTAATCTTTTATTTTCTGTTTTTAGAGTAACTCGGTTTTATTGAAAATCATTTCGTTTACTACAAGCCATTTGGATGCTGCAGCCTACATAGATGCTTACACCATCAGATAGATGAGGAAACAAATTGAAAATCTAACAGAAAAACATGTTCTCCTGCTGTTTATTGAGAATTCTTTAGGGTGCTTGTAAATATATCCCTTGGAAGAACAAAAAGTGTTTTTGTTTTACCTTCAGGAAAATAGAAAAAAGCCATACAAATGTTAATTTCAGATGCATTTTTATTTTGTCTTTACTCCAAATATTGAAAGTCAAAGGCACTGCAATGTCAATCCATTCTCCCAGGGATATGCTGGAACATGTGGATAACAGAGTAACTACATCTCACATCTTCAAGTGCCAAAAAACACTCCGAGAAGGAAATACGCAAGCACTCAGGACCAAAACAGTCTCCAGGCTGCAAGTTCACAGCCTGGTGCAGCTCTGGGGCACAGAGCAGTGCTACGAAGAAAACCAGAATAATCCAAATAATAATCCAACAGCACCTTCAACAGGACTAGACACCTTGGGTGCAGTCACCTGCCTGCGGCACCTTGCCTGCAGCAAGACTCAAGTCGGGCAGGATGGCCAGGAAGCTGCATACGGGCACCAACCAGCCCAAACATACAAAACATGACCACCTCTTCAGTGTCCCTTCTACTCTGCTACCACTCATCCCATCACTCCGTTGCAGAGATCTAACCCTGTAGACCAAGCACCCACTGCATGACTCCTTGTTAAAAATCACTGAGAACAGTGACTCACACGCAGGGCTATTTCTTAGCAGTGCTGACCGACCCCAAAGATCCCAGGAAAGTCATCAGTCAGTCCTCACATGAGATTTGTGGGTAACTTTTGGGTTCAGTCGGTTCAGTCTTTTTTTGGGCCATCTGCATTGCATGAGGGCTGTGGCTCCCTCAAGGAAAAGGCTGTTCGTTCCCTGGCACTGAGTTATACCCCCGGAATATACACCAATGCATTTGCTCTGGGCTCCTCATTCCCCTCCTCCAGACTGAAATGTAGAAGAACCAGGACAGGGAAGATTAACATTTACATCCTATTACTTGCAGGAATGTCCCCTATATTTTTTTGTTCCTCATCTCAGGTGAAAATGGCATTAGCTGGTAGTAGCAGAAGATGGAGGAGACAAGTTAGGGCTTCTTTTGGGCTACACTTTCCCAGAATATGGCTATAGAGGAGAAAATCTGCCAAAAGGCAGCCAGAAAGAGACAGTTTGCAAGAAAATAGGAAATGTCAAAACAATAAGTCTTTTTCCAGGCCTGTAGTATAGAACACAGACTTTACTGCTGAGGAGGGACAGGAGGGAATTAGAAAAGTGATTTTACAGTGAGAGAGATCTTAAATGGAATTTTGTCTTAATCCCAATAAATAGAAAGTTTAATCCTTTTCAATATGATTTACCAAAACATAAAGAAACAAAGATTATTTTGGAGAATAATTGCTGAAAGTTATGCTGCTCCTTGCCCTGTTTGTTCACTTCTGAGTTTGAAAATAAACTTTTAGGTAAAAGTACCTCAGCTGTACATGTAATATACTTTTTGATAAAGGACATTTCCCAGAGGTAGGCACCAGTGTCATTCATAAAGTATAGTTTCAGGAGAATAGTGTTTAATACAGTGGACATTGACTACTCCTCACTTGACTTCATTTGGGAAAGCAAGGCTTCACCTTCTTAGATATCTTTCAGTTGTCCAAAGTTAATTTAAATATAAATAAATACATCTAAGCAATCACGTACGTGACCATGCAATTCATGCTTTAAGAATAAGAAACAAACTGTTTACTTCTGGATAAATGACTGCCCAGCAGATGATGTGCAGTACTTGACTTTGACCACAGTAATTCTAGAGCAATCTGAGTTAGCTTAACCATTTTGGATTGCTTTATGGGGTAATCAAGGCTCAGAGACCAAATTCAGCACCTCAGTAAGTTTACAAAACGCTTACTGATTTTGAACTACACATATATTCAAGTCTAACTACACATATAGTCAAGTCTAAGAAGCAAACGCCAATTTCCTTTTGACAAGAATATTTTCTTTTGCCCCCTCTTCAACTGTTCTACAAACCTACAAAGAACAGCTCATTAAAAGAAAGAGTAGAAAAGTGTCATGATAAAAGGTGCAGATTTTGTGCATGTATTTCTTAGTGTGAATCTTTAAGGCACTGCTTTAAAAGCAGTTCCAAGGGAGAATCATTATAATTTAACAGCTTCTACAAAATAAAAAATTGCAAAAGTGCATTATATTTTTACTTCTATGTTTCATTATTAAAATACATGACTACCCATGGGTTGGCAAACTAAATAGGGCACTGTTTACATTTTCTAAATACTTCTATCAAAACACTTCAACATTTCTATTTATCACTCTTTAGGGAATCTATTTTACAATTTAGTATACAAGTTTGCATGATTAAAAAAGAAAAACAAGATCAAACATTAGGAGGCATCTTAGTAAAAAGAAATTTATTCATCCATTATATAAGCAAATAGGTAAATAGTCAGCAAAGCCTTTGTGCCATGACTGTAAACTTTTTATTTAAAAAAATTGTGTTAAAAAGCAATACAGGAATTTCCATTAATGTTCTAAAAAAGTTTGTTCACATCTTGAAAGAAAATACATTAGCAACATCTCCCAGCAGAATTCGTTTTTAAAAAAGTAAAGCTCTAGGTGCAGAGCTGTTCTACAGTATATTATCCTCTACATTTTAATTTAATCACAGGATTGAATATCACTCATCTCTATTGTCTCCAGAACATGACCCAAGAGCTTATCTTAAATAGATGATATTCAATGATGTGTTTACACATTGCCACAGGTACTAACATTATTAAAAGAGTGCACAACTGAACTTTACTAACAAAGCAAGACCTTTTTATATACTGCGTCATAACCTTTCCTAACCAATACAGTTAACTTAGGTATCTGCCTTTAAAATCATGTACGTTTTCCAAGGAAAAATACTAAAAAAAAAAAAATCCCATGGTCCAAATTCTGCTCCCCCTTATATTCACAGGATAACATAAGCACCATCAAGTTGAGGATTAGAGCCAAAAAGCTTAAAGAGAATCGGTGGTTTTGTGAATATAAGAGAGAGAACAACTTGACCCATGTCTGTAAACATTCACAAAAGTCTGCAGTCAAAAGTGCCAGATAGGCAACCTACCCGCAGGAGAATTATTTTATTCACAGAGAAGTACAGGGGCAGGGAGGATGTTATGGAACATTATCTTAGAGATGAATTAAAAGGCTTTTACGTGCTTCAGAAAGACATATTACCAGCTAGCTAAACCATACTCCAATAAGACATAATCCACTTCTATCCACATATAGTACAGCCTCATTTCCTAGCTCTCCTGTTCAGATTCCGACAGTGGAGTACTCAATTCAGCAGCGAGCCCGTGACAGTACTTCAATGCATAAGAAACCCCCCAAGCACCTCTGATCTAAGTCTCCTCTTGACATACTAGCGATGCTAACAGGAGATCCTCACGCACGTGAAAGGATCCTAAGAACCATAAATTGATCTTGATCCATGCACACACAGAAGGTGTGCATCTAGACTAAAGATCACCAACTTTAGCTTGAAGTATCTAATTCCACTCTAGACCTCATTCTACATTAACCACATATACCATACAAAACATAACAGAAGAATAGGCAGGTATACACACTATTGAGTATACTTGTTCTCCCCATTCAGTTTGACAGCCAATTGCTCTATTTACATATATATCTGTTTGAACCGTCCCAATCCCATAAAAATAAAAAAGCAAACACTGAACTCAAACTATGCAGAGAGTCAAGGATGCTCAGCAATTCACAGGATCAGACCCTAAATCAGTTAAAAGCAATCATAACATGGTTTGCAGTCTGACACAAACCATTTCCCAGAAGCTTTTTATCCTCATGTTTCCCCTTCTTTCCCCCATCCAGATCATGCTCCAACTGAAGCGGAGTGCAATTATGTCAGCCTTCAAAGTAAGCAGGATCAGGCTCTGTCAAGAAACTACTGCAGTCTCTAAAAATAGCTGGTATTTATTGCCATCCACTCTGGGGTAGACTTGTCTGCAAAGAAAATGGTGTTCCTGGTGTTGATGAATAGTTAGCAAAACCTTCAGGCTGAGCTGTATAGTTCTCCAGAGCAGAAGCAGAATGTGCCTTAAGGAGAAGAAAAAAAAAAAAATGTTAGGCAACGACACTGGTAAACAAAATAAAGTAAAACTACAGACAGAATACTAGTCCTACTCAAAAGGTAGATTAAATCTATCTAAAATACCAAATACAAGCCCTGATGATAGCTTCAAATAACCTACGTAGGTCAAGGACTGAAACTAGTTGTTCCATGAACAAGAGACATGCTGAAACTACACATTTTCTAAAGCCCCCTCAAACTTGCATAACAACTACAGTACCTGTGGAAACTATCAAAGTAAAGGCACAACCCCAGCATAAACAAATTCAAGGAAATCTGAATTTTGTGTGCAGGAGACATGTGACCTATGGCAAAAGAAAACTCCTTTAAATATTCAAATCTCAGATTGGAACTAGGTCCAGATTTTGCAACTAGATGGTCAGTTCACTAAATTTATAAGAAACCCAACACTAGCTCTGCTTCTCCTTTTTTCTTTAAAACGCTCACCGCTTTACCAAGAATTTTCAAGAAGGGCTTCATGACACTAATAACCTCCAGAAGCACTATACATTCATCGGTCATCCTTCAGCAGAAATTGAACCCAAGTTGTTCCTTATCAATAACCAGTAATCAGTTCTCAAACAAGCCAGGGATGCTATTCATTTAAAGGAATCTCCAAAAGTTAACACCCAAATAATAAGCTCAAATAATTGCTGAAAGCAGAACAGTGTTAACAAATCGATAGCGTGTTACCTGTAGTAGTGCTGACTGTGCGGCCGCACTGTGCTGCAGCTCCTGTAGGGAAGATTGTGCGGCACTTTGGGGAAAGCCAGGGATACCAGGGAGAGATAAAAGACCAGGAAAAACTGTGTTTCCTGGCGTCTGAAGTCCAGAAGTTAAGCTGAAAGAATGAGCCAAGATATAGCTGTTATTAGGAACATCTGTATCTCATTTTATCCTATGTTTCTGTCTACATAAGCTTGTATCTATATAAATTAAAAATCTGTTTTTCTAAACCTCAGAAAGGTTAGAACTTCTAAACGGCCTCTAGCCACCTAGAAGTTATTCGTGCACATAGAAGCTAAGACTATCTGGAATACACATGCACCTGAGAAAGGAAGTCAGAAGCCATAGGTACTTGGCTGTACCTATTGTTTGTATACAAAATCTAAGGCTCCCTAAAATCATAGTAACATCTAGCATGTTGTCTGCTGTGACCTGAAGATGTCGATGGATGCCCACATGGGATCCATTCTTGTAAAATACTGGGAGGTACCGTCTGGGAAATAAGGTCACTCAGCACCTCCCTGGATTAGACTCTGTGAAAACTGGGACTACTGAGAAAGATAATCTAGTCAGTAGCTATTAAGTTTCTAAAGACAGGTGGAAATCTACTGGTAAATTAAATTTAAAAATTAATTCTACTTGCTAACTACAACTGAAATTAAAGTCTATGCCTAAAGTTAAATGAGTGTTTTGCTTGGAGAGAAAGAAAAGATTCTGAGCTCCTTCAGAAACAGAAACATACCCAGCCTGTGCCACCAGTGCAGAGTTGAAGTTTGAGCTAAAGGCCGAGGCAAACCCTGGCAGGACCGGAGCCGGAGATGGGGCTGTGGCAGCTGCCGGCAACGGTGCAACTGCTGCTACTGCAGAAGATGCCTGGAGGCCAGGGAAAGAAGGGAGAGCAGGAGTGACAGAGGGTGTGTTAGAGACAGGAAAACCAGGGAAGGATGGGTTTGATGATCCCAGAGGTCCCTGGGCGACAGAAAAAAGGGAAGGGACGGCACTGGACAAGTTCAGCGAAAAGGGTGGAGCAGAGACTGTTGCTGAGGCGGCGAGTCCTGAGAGTACAGCTGCTGTGGTGTTCACATGAGGGGCGGACACAGCTGAAGCGGTTGTAGACGGAGTAGCTAACAGAGACCCGGGGAGAGTGACAGGGGGCGTAAGTGCTGGGTTACCAGTAAAAGCAAAGTTACTGGTTAGCGACGTAAAAGGAGGAAGCCCATTAAATACGGGGGCAATGGGAGCGGGGGAGCCATGGGGGGCAAGGGAAATGGAAGCCAGAGAAGTGGGGTTGTTTAAAGGAGCGCTCAAAGAGGAGAGACCTGACAGCGCCGGATTCAGGGAGCTGGGTAAGCTGCCCGGCGCCGAAGCTGCCGACGTGTACGCGCGCCCGAGCGCCGACAGGCCTAGCGTGCCGTGAGAAGGGCCGGCCGAATGAGAAGGGCCTTTGAAGGCTGAAAGGGTAGGACTCATGGGTTCCGTTTTGACCAGAACTGTGGGGATACCTGTGGCAGCTGGGGCTGAGGAGAGCTGCTGATCAGGATTAGTAGGGCTTGTGCCATGCAAGAGGGAGGCTGAGGAGCCACAGTTGACTGGCAGAATAGACGGTGAAGTGGTTAGAGGCGACTGTGCAGGCAATGTCGGAGGAGTGGAACTAGAATTGGCCACGGATGGGGATGGAAGACCTGGAAAAATGGCCAGCCCGGGTGTGGAGGAGCGCTGTGGGGTGGGGGTGGCTGATGGAGTATAACATTTGTTGACAGAGGAAGCAGGAGGGTCGGAGTTTTGGTTAGCAAGGGCGGACAAAGAAGCAAGCTCACTTGACATAGCAGAAGATAAAGCAGATGAATTGATTAATGAAGTGTCATTTGATGTCAGAAATCCCTTTAAAACGGACAGAATCGGGTTAGGCAAACTAAGTGAACCAGGAATGGTAGTGGCAGGGGAATTAGCGACTGTAGAAGGCACAGGACTAGAAATGCCTTGGGGATTGGGTGGCAGGGACAACGGGAGGCCAGCAAAAACTGATGACAATGGAGCAGGATTATTAGCTGAAGCAACTGAAGAGGCTGCAGAAAAAGGGACACTAGCAAATGGTGTGGAAGCAGATGCAAAAGCTTCATTAGGTGCAGGTGTGGCACATGGTGTGGAAGACCCTTGCGGCGCTGGCGTCGCAGTGGGTATAGAAGCCAGCCCAGAGAAGACTGCAGGGACAGGGGTAGAGGTTGCGCTGTGGACAGATGTGACAGGAACACCAGGCAATGAAAGCGACTTGATGACAGTAGGGGTTGGGGTTGATGGCTGAGATGTATGGATGGAAGAGGAGACCTGTCCTGGGAAAACAGGAAGGACAGGGGTAGATATGTTCATCCCAGGGATGAGTGGAGTTGCAGGTGCTAATGGATGGCTTATTGCCTTGACAGGTGATGGGGTAGGGACTGGAGTAGCAGCAGGTGTTGAAGGATTAGAACCATGAGGAGTAAAGAGCTGATTCGCTTGTGCAGAAAAAGCTGCAAAGAAACAAAACTGGTGAGAATACTTGAAACTGTCAGAAATGCTTGAAATCAACACAAACACATTTTATACAGTATTTCAAAATATGATACATAGGCAATACACACAATGTCTGTATATAAGCAACCCACACTGGAGCCTATGAAGGCAAAATAAAAGGGGAGGTACAAACATGTAACAGAAGCTGTACATTGTGCGGGTTACAACTTCTCTTCAGAATTCTTCATGGAATCTGTTACCTTTTCATGGTCTCATGCAAGATACCCAAATAGACTTGGTAATAATCTCTAAGTGATACAGATATACCCCTTTTCTCTAACCCCTAACATCTAGCTATACCCAAACTAGATCTAACATTCTAGCAGCCTCATGGGGCCCCCTCTTCATTCACTTTCTCTGAAGGTCAGGATTTTCTTCAGAACCACCCATACCATGATTTCGGAGTTTCATCAACAACTAAAGAAAGATAATTTCAAGTGACAGTGCTTTTCTTCTGTCAAAATCGGGTCATTCTCATCACTATTTTCTTCACACTTTAATTCTAAAAGGTGCACTTTTAAATTCATGCTTCACAATACAATAGTAAGGTCAAGTGCCAGTGGTAGCTTATAAGTTTTAAGGTATCTGTAACAGAGGCAAGCACCTGCCACTACAAATAGGGTCTATGTCAACCCTACAAAGAGATACCAAGCTGTAGGAGACCCGGAAGGCACACTACTAACGGGGACATAGGGGTTAATGGAGAAAAGCTGCACTTGTGAACCCTAGCACGTCAAGCTTTGATATCTTTACATGTAGTTCCCTAGAACTGAATTTGAAGAATATTAATGTTTTAATCATTCCTCTCAAACAACTCATTTATTTTACTTTGGCAATAATCTGCTCAAGTGCAAACAAATCACTGATCCAACTAGCCAACATAGTATACCTATGTGCAGTAAACTGGATTTACCTCCTGCTCAACACATGCACATGCCCCTAAAACAAAAACAGAATTTTTAAACACTGGACTCTAAGCTGATATGACAAAGATTTTTTTTTTTTCCCCCATCTTAAAACTATAATATCAGTCAGTTTGTAAAAAACTTCCTTTAAACTACAATCAGTCAGTTTGTAAAAAACTTCCTTTTAAATATTCCTTTTCAAAAAGTTGAATCCAGACTGCTCTGGACTTTTCTCTACCTCATCCCATTTCCAAACTGAAGAATCTCCTAATGATCACAGTTCTTATTACAGTAGCTAGTGTTGCTGTCAGGGTTATGTAATGAAATGCAACTGTAATAGAACCTAGAGCTATTACTGAATTTTTCTCAGACTTTGTCTTGCACTTTATGGATTTACTTCTCTAAACTATCTTGCAAATACATGCATATGCACTTAAAGGACATAGATGCATGAAACAAGTCTTTAAAATGTGGAGCAAAGACAAAACAAAAATCCCCTCCTCAGTCTTCGCCCCTCCCCACATATTTACAGAATTTAAACTTAACATAGTCATTGGGTATTTGCTAGAATGCCTGACTTAATACACATAGTAGTCCTCAGTTTCTATTTCTCAAAACTAACAAAGTCTTATCAAAGTAAATATATGTAGTTTGGAACAGGATTTAATTATTGTTTGTATAACTAACACCCCCAAACCAAAACCCAGTATACTAAGTACTACTCAAATATGGACCAAAATAAATTAGAAAAACACTGTTATGCAAAAAGAGTTATAGCTATAAGGGAATGCAGAACCATGCTGCTAGATGTAACAGTCTGCAGTATTTATATTGCAAGTTTTCCATTGCAATTTGTGTATGAAAGAAATGTGAGTGGGTTTTCAAATAGACTGAAGTTCAGTGTTTTAACACATTCAGATACTAATGAAATGCTTCAGTGCTTTACACTTCCAAATATATTTTGATTTAGCTTTTACGTGATTTCTCAAATGTATATATAGATGCTCAAGAACAGAAAAAAAAAAAAAAAAATCAATGCACTAACTCAAATGGCCAGATTTTAGTGTTTCAAAACCTCCAAGTGCCAAATGCCTGAGATGACTTTTTCCTTAACTCTGAAGGGATCTTACTCCAATAAGCAGTTAAATACTTAGATGCTTATGAAAATCCCACCAAGGAAAAACTATTTACATTTTCTGAACAAAGTTAAAGTCTACACACAATCGCCCTTGCAATTTACCTTGATTTTGGGAAGGTTTTGCCTGACTGGAAAGGTCCTCATTTTCTAAATAAAGAACAGCAGAGAGTTATTTATAAGATGGAACCCCAGCAGAAAAAATGGTCCTTTTACAATAATGGAGGGGAAAATAAAAAAAAATACAAAAAAAAAAAATCAAAAAATCATCAGTAAGATTTTTAAAGGCCTACAATACCTTACCTGATGTAACTTGATTAGCAGTGTATGGTGGAGGAGCTGGTAAGCCTGGAGCTATGACATTAGCCATTGGAACTAAGCCAGCATTGTTGTAAGCACCTAAAAACAAATGCAACGTGCAGCTTGCTATCAAAAGAACACACCTGAATAAACTCAAAAGTATCTTTCATTAAAAGCATATATTCAAAGTTGTAAAATATCCCTCCAGAAAAAAAAAAAGTCAGAGTTTATTATCCAGACTGTTGTCAAAGCCAGCCCAAACGACATGCACTGTGATACAAGTTTTAGTAAGGACAGTTCCCTAACTATTTTTTAGTAACAGAACCAAGCAAGAACTAAAATGTACTTTCTGCTCCTTTAAATAGCCTGAAAAAGCCAGGCTTCTGTTGCTTTCAGTGCCATGTTGACTGAAAAACTGGGGGGGAAAGGAGTGGAGTGTCTGCAGCAGTATTTGGTCTGTTTCCTGTTCCTAATTTAGTCTGTGCAACTCTTCCCTTAAATGTTAAAGCCTTTAGAAATCAAGATGCAAATGCAAAGCAGTGATCATCTGCCAATCTTTCAGTACTAGTCAGAAAATTAAGAGAAAATGTCCCAATACTGTGCACATTGAATACTTAGCCCATCATCCTTCAATATCTTGTTAAATATTAAAAATCTTAAGTGGGATAGCAGATAACTTTGATACAAAACAATTTGGGGGGGGGAGTAACTCAAACTGCAGTCCTATAGCCATGACATATGGTTCTGAAGAACTTCATCAGAATTTAAACAGGAATGCATATGCTACAACGACCCTGAACATTTTAAACATATGCAAATTTATGCTTCCTGAACATGAACAATATTCAGAATGCAGTAAGATGCCATACAAAACTCCTTCCTGATGCAACACTTTTACAGCAGATCTATCTAAAGTTAGATTTTTGCCATGACAACTCATGATTCAAATTCAAAAAAGTATTAACAATAACTGTGCTGCTCTGGTAGATGTCCATGTTTATGGGGAAGAGAAAAAAAATCCATTGTTTTTGACCATTATTTAAAAACAGTCAAGTTGTACTTAAGAACACTCTCTCTCCACATACAAAGTAACATGCATGCAATAGTCAAAAGCAATAGAAATTAATCTGTTCCCACTTTGAAATACACTTTTAATTTCCTAAGGAAACATAACTCTCAAGAGCCAGATTCGAGTAAACCATTAGTTCCCCATTAACAAGGGCCCTTTCTTTACAAGAAAAAAAAATTACAGCCTAATAAGGCACCAAGAGCTCATGTTATTTCATATTCTAAAAACTGATATTTATGTCTACTCAGAAGCCAAATTTTGTGCTCTAACTTAATTTTGATAGGACTAATCTAATATAAATTCGAGTCTACAGTCTAACAAACCAAAAGATCTCTCAACATATTTTAGTCACCAGCAGTTTCCATTTTTCTGAACTGATGATAACAAAGGGATCTGTAAACATCAGGCTGGTGAAATGACTCACTCTTCAAAAGCCACACTATTACCATCTCAAACCAGCTCTAGCACACCCCATTATCACGCATCTGGAAAGCTCCCTGAAGCCTCTAGCACCATGAAAAGCCTCTAAAGCAGCGCACTCTTTGTTATGTAACACAGAATGGCATGGTCCCAAATCGCTTTCAAGGACTGCACAGAAAGCTCAGAGCCTGATTATGTTATGTACTCCAACCTATTCTTCTAGGTAAGTGGCAACTCAATAGCACTGCCAGGAAAACCCCTGTCCCAGTATTTAAGTAGCCAGATTCAGCTGCATTTCAGTTGCAGATGAGGAATGTGCTGCTAAGCACCTTGCTCTTTTCCACAAATGTCTGGAATCAAACACCTGATGTAGCAAAGCAAAGGCAAAAGACACTTTGGCAAAAAAAAGCCAAGTCTTGCCTGAGGCACAAGGCTAGGAAGAGTCAGAATCAAACACTGCACACTGCAACCACTACCTTCCTTCTGAGATTGATGTAAACATTTTTTTTTTTTTTGGATAAAAGGAGCTATGTTCCACTATGATGGGGAGAAAGTAAGACAATTTACTGTAGATAATTGAGGAACAGATTAGGTGTGCCTGACCACATCCTAAATCTGACACAAGAGCAACAGACTTGACAAGCCAAAGCCCCAGATTTGGTCAAATGTTAGTGAAACCCTACCTAGTCTTACATGCATAATGCCTCCCATACATTAAATATTTTATTGTTAGAACAGGATTATTAGTTTTCTCAATGATGCGGATGTTGGAAAAAGCAGCCCTCACTTTATTAACTCTGTAATCATGACAGGAAGAGGCAAAGACTAGTACCCAGAGCATGCTTAGGGAGCCCAAGCCAATTTCAGATATGATCATGGTCAGAGAAACTGCACTAGACACTCTTTACTTAAAAGGAAAATGGATGAAACAATAGCATCAAGCTAAAACATAATAGAAGCTTACTTGGTGCAATAGTTGCATGTGGCCGACATGGTGGGATGGGGTATGGAACTGGTTTGTGTGGATTGTAGGTTGATGGAGCCTACATAAAACAAAACAAACAAAAAAAAAGCAAGAAGCAATAGTGAAAGCATTAGGCAATGTTTCTCACACAGAAATTTAACATTCAGATGCTGCACAGGTCACTTCATGAGAAAAGCATTATGATACTAAATTTTAGGATAATCGCTACAATGGCTATAAATGTTTCATACCTTCCGAAGAGAAGGAAGCACACCCCTTTATATCTTTAGATTTTATCAAATGTAAGCAGGAAGAAGGAACTCATTCCTGCCTTGTAGTCTTCACATCCCACAGTCTTTGTGCTAAATATTTAGTACATTTTAAAATAATTATGAAGTTATCTATCCTTTCAACATATTATGGTTCAGTGGGGAACACTTCAGAAAAGTGCAAATAAAATATCTGGACAATACTTCATAACTCACAGTAGAACTCGTATCAAATTCAGTGAATGTTTGTTCTACATGCTTAAAATGTTAGAAATACAGATCAGCTGTGCTGTCAAGAAACAAAAACTTCCTCATAAGGCACCCCCTTAATTCACACTTTCAAGATGCATGCACTTCACTTGTTATAACTCAGTATCAAAGAGTCTCCCACATTTGCATGAATTTGTATCTAAAACTTCCACTAGCTCATGATGGGCTCCCCAAATTGCTCTTAGTTTTCTCTTCTGCTACTGTGATTTAAAATCTGCCCTTGAATGACAGCATATTGTATCCATTAGAGATTCATATTCCCTAAGGATATACAATAAAACTTGACTCCTCTCAAGTTACATACAGAAATACCATGTCATTTAAAATTATTTTTTAGATATTAAGCTTTCTTCAAATTGCTATTCTGCATTCCTCCTGTAACATAACAGCCTTCATAAAAAGCCTTATGAATTTGGTTGATGATTGCACTTTTTTTCTTCATGTTTCCTGTATTCATTTATTAGACATACTGGTTTGGATGGTCCGAGTATACGGGCTGCTATTCCCTTTCCTTCATTAGTACACTCTTCTGTATCCTTTTTGATAGGAGTTCCCTGGAGAAAATAAAAAAAAAAAAAAAAAAGAAGCTATTAAGCATTAAAAGCGAAATTTGCTACAGATTTCTTTTTGCATATTTATTTCTAAATTACAGTCAAATTTCTGGATATTCTGAATATGATAATTGATCATGCTTATTCAGAATCAAAGTGTGTTCTATGCTTGTAAAATGTTAAGAAAGAGCATTCCTGAAGTTTGATGTATAACACTGGACTTCTGTAAAGTGATGCATATTAAACAGTCCATGTTTTACCACAGGTTGTATTTTGTCTCTCAGTGATCATAAGAAATATTTAACATAGTTATTCAAGATTAACATTAGGATTAACAGTATTACAGTAGTGAGTATATTAGGTCATCTCACCTACCTACTATTAGGGATATTTAAACCTCTAGTTCCTTCATTCTGCTAAATATACCTGTAGTTTACAATCTTTTCCATACATGAATCTTACTTATGCAGTAGTCTTCACACAAATCAAAACAAAAAGAATGTGCAAATAAAAACACTGCAGGTTGACTAAGAACCCATAATGGAGTAATTTCAGAAAGCAACAACATGGCTTTTAATTCCATTCTTCCATCCATGTATATAAATCCTGGTTTGATTACAACAAATCCCAAATCAAGGATGCTATGAAAAGCCCAAGGAAATGATCATGCTTACTGGGAAAATTCCATTTATGCGGCTTGGTTTGCCCTTGGGATAAGGATTGCCTGGAATCATGCCACAGGATGATATCATAGCATGAGGAGCCTTGCAACCTGTTTTTGAAGCCTGCGAAATAATCAAAGAAAATATATTATCTGCTATAAATTTCCATGTTTTAACAAAATGAATTACTATTCCATGACATTTCGACTGAATTAATCCATCTCTGCAGTACAATACAAAGTTGTGTCTCTCCTGGATGTTGGGTCTTCTTCCCACATAATCTTCCCTTCTGAGATTTTGCCAAAGACCCTTGTTTTGAATAACTCAACCCTCCTCTGCTTCTACAAAGCTTAGGTGCAAACACTTGGTGTTCTTTAAAGCAAACTCAGAGTGTGTCCTTAAGAACTGGCTACATGTCCATGCCCCTTTTCCCATCTGATCCTGATACTGGACCACACCCCTCCCCCCTCCTTTTTTATTTTTTCACACATGCGTTACATGGTTCTTCTTTTTGCAAATGCTACTTTCAGGTTGTCTCCAGTGAGCAGTTTCTAGCAGCTCTTATGGACCATGACCATAGGATGGAAACAATACTTTATTTTAAAGAATCAAGAAAACTAAAGCATCTTAAATACCTGCTCAAGAATTCTCCTGCATCTTTTTTTCTCTGACATATTAATTCTGAACAGATCCTCAATAAGGCGATAATTCTGAGCATCAACAATGTTGCTAAAAAGGAAGATATTTACAAACAATTACTATTATTTCATATGCTTACCAGAAATAATGCACTACAGAAAAAAGGAACACTTATTCAAACAGTATGCAACACAGAATAATAAGTTCAAATCATAACATTATCAATATTAAAGTAAAAACCTCAGGCTTAATTAAATATGCATCTCATACATGCAAGTGAAACATGGTATTAGGATTATTTATCAGTCATTTGATTAGGACTACTTATTAATCACTACTTACCAAAGTAATGGACAGTGATTAAGCTTTATAGCAAAAATAACCATATTGACAAAATGACTTTTGCATCATAGCAGTTTGTTAGAAAGCTTTAATTGCTACTAGCAAACAATTCCCATCACAGCAAAAAAAAAAAAAAAAAAAAAAAAAAAAAAAACCAGCCACAAGGTTTACTGTCTATTTACTTTGAATGAAAGAGATGAAGTCCTTGAGATTCTCATGTCCTGCAATGCTAATAAAACTCTTTAGATAGCTCCAAAAAGTAGCTTCCCTTCTCTTTGCTCTTCTCCCCAAAATAATGCCAGTTGCATATAAGAGAATAAACAAACAAAAAAAATCTGCAAACACAGTAGACAGCCTAATGTCTGATTGTACACACCTGCTTCGACCTGACCACAGCACCTTCAGTGCTGCCCAATGTCCTGTCTGCCCCCACCCAAGCTGCAGGAACTGCAGCACAGCCCCTTAAAGGAAGGCTTCTCAATGGTGGAAAATATTAAAAGAAATTGAATTATCAGGATGTTGAACAAAGACATGTCAAATACCTTAAAGAATGGTATTAAGATGTGAATGTACTTTTGCTCTCTTCTCTAGCTTTATTTAGAAAGTAAATTCAAAGACCTTGACTGGGATTTTTATTTCACAATGACTCCCTTCTGTTCTTGCACTGCAGAAGCTCAGCACTTTAAATAGTTGCCATATGCACCGCCCCCACCAGCTAAAGAACAGCCACTAATCAGTCCTAATCCCATTTCAAGGAAAATAAAACAGGTTAGTTTAATGTACTGCTGAAATTTCTTCAGGAATTTACTTGATTTCCTTCCGACAAACAGATTTGGAGCATCACACAGCTTCCTACAGATCAAATCCAAAGGCAAGACCATGCCTACATCCTCAGTCTTATTTATTTACATAAATTTATATCGAGAATTTGTAAGAAAATGTTTGAGCTAGCTGTGATAAACAGTAGCTCATATGCAGGGCAGACATGCTTTATCAAAAAAAAAAAAAAGGCAAAACAAAAACATCAACACACAGAACAATTGTTCACCAATCATATTGATTCATATGATAAATCAGAAGCTTTCTAATGTAAACAGATGTAAATGCCAGATCCTTTCAAGCAGCTATGTTCAACAGAAGAAATCTTGTTGCACAAGTTTACACTTAAAATAAAAAACTAATGTCTATATAAATTTTCCAGGTAAGTCAAATGAGCCAAGTTAAAGCAGGTATTTAGTTAATGTTCACAAATATATATTTTTACAGAGGTTTTCAAGTGCAAAAGTGTTAGTGAACAGACTGCACAGCTACACCTCTACTCACTCTGTTCCCAAGCCTTTTGTATTTCATTGAACAGAAATAAGCATAAGGACCTCTTAATTATTCTAAAAACTTTGGAGTCTACTTTGAATACAGTGGTGAAGTGGCAGATTTCCAGCTGGCAGAAGCCTGCATAGCACGATGTTCAAAACTCAGATGAATTTGAGAATTTTACACATAATTCTTATTCTTTTTACAGCCCCAATAGTAATGAATTTGGCTTTTGAGCAAAGAGTTGTCCTTTACCTGAACTAGTCACAGTGTTTCCTTCTAGAAGTATCTTAAGTTTTACACACTCCAACTTGATTAAAGATAACAATTACATCTTAAGGAAATACAACACAAGAGGTACTTACGAAGCTAAGATTTCTAGGGCAATAAGCTTGTCCTTACTGAACGTGAAACAGTTGAGAATATTAACCATTTTTGATGCTGGAACAGCTACTATTTTCTGTTGAGTAAGCAAGAAAAAAGTTTACATAGCATAAGGCAGTACAATTGCTTTAAATTCATAATGCAAGATGGTAGCTGCTTTGTATCATGTACTGCAATGTATGTTTTACAGTTGGACTCGATCTTGAAGGTCTTTTCCAACCATAATGATTCTATGTTTAATATTTTCTCCTTTTCACTGGGAAGAATATACGTGCTAAATGCTGAGCAAACAACTCTGAAAAGCACTTGCCCAAAACAAAGAAGACACAAAAGTTGTTAACAGTTAAAACAGGTAACAACTGTTCTTGTGATAAGAGAGGAAGGTGAAAGTTCAGTAAGAAGAGATGCCCTGTTTAGAAGTCTGACACCTCTTATTATGATCCCTTTGAAAAAGAAAGGGGAAAACAGAAGCTTGAAGAGGAAAGGGTGGACACATCAGTTGGATAAGTATACATAACAATTAAAGGCAGATTAGGGAGGCAAATACAAGGTTATACTACTAAAACTTACATGCTGCAAAGCCTTTATCGCCTTGAGCTGTGGTTCAGCCCAGGAAAAGTATCTCAGTAACTCAACAACCTGCAACAGAAAGGACTTCAATTAATCCTTTATGTTGATTCAAAATTTATGCTAATGTATGCTAAAACATGTCCATCTGTGATATCGGACAACCTCAACGCAATCAAAGGAGTTAATACGCTTTTTGTTTAAAGTAAGTTCTTAAAAAAACTGCCTTTTGAGTTTTTTTTTTTTTTTTACAAAAATATTTAAAATAGATCCTTGCGGAAGTAATCTATTACAGTTATTAAAATGCCTTCTCACAAAAGCTTAGAAATATTCACTACCTCAAACAATATGACAACAATACACAAATAAATCCACAGTGACAAAATAACAATTGGCTGTTTAGAAACTACATCCAAAGTAACTGCTAATCCATGACACTTAATTTTCCTACATCTGAGAAACTAAAAATGTAATAGTTACTAAAACACACACAAAAACCTATTTTTAACAGATTCATGCAAATTAAAGAGATATAACAATGTAGATTTAAGTCACTTCAGTTAATAAAAAAAAGCAAACATGAGTATGATTAAAGAAAATGTATTTGTGTACTACTGGATATGCAAAACCAAGAATTCCCTTGAGCTCAAGTTCATGTTGACTTTTACCTGTTCACTTGAAAAGTATCCATGAACATATTCAATAGCTTTTAACTTGTACTCAGTCAATACAGCCTAAAAGAGAAAAGAGACACATAAGTAGCCTCTCAAAAATTATAGCACAGTCATCTGCTAGACAAATGCATTACTAAAAAAAAAAAAAAAAGTCTGATCCTACAAAAAATTATACTGAAATATTTCTAAGAATTGTCTAAGGATATGCCATAGACCACTAAGCAAACAATGAAAGACAGAGAGGACATCTAATTCTTCTGTTCACGAAGCCACTCATTTATTTGCTTCACTTCACATTTTTTGACTTAAAATTGTACTGAAAGATAATCATCATTCCCTTTGCTTCCAAAGCTTACACTAACTTTATTTTAAATGAGATAATACAGGTCATTATTTATACAGCATTTGCAAATGTTTCCTTTAATAGAATTAGCAGAGTATCTTATTTCAGCACATTTATGAAAAGGCTACATCAGCAGCTGATGCTGAGCTTATTCAATCACACAAACCAAAGGAATCGGAGGGGTCTAATGTAGCACTGGCCACCACTTCTGACTTAGCAGCAGGACACAGTTCGAATGGCATGTGGGCCATGCAAGAGCCAGGCCTTCCCCCTTCTCCTCACACTGAGGACACTGGCACAAATAAAGAGCATAAAAAAAGGGGCAGGAATTCACCTGGGACCATCCTAGCTGGCACACACTCCCTTCTTCACGTACGGCCCTCCTCCACTGGTAGCTCTCATACTAACCACTCTCAAAACACCCTTCTCTCCCCTTCACCCACCACACCCGTTTCCATCTTCTTCCCAGCTATTTTGCATGGGCCTAAATCCCATCTCTGTTCTCTTGCTTCCCCCACACCACCACTCCACCCTGACAGCCGTGCTGTTCTCTCACTGCAATCCAATTATAAATAGCATAGGTGCACAGAAAACCATCTGCACGCTCTGCTTGGCAACCCTCTTCCTTTCTGCGTCTCATTGCAAGATTGAGACCACCAGAAATGCTCAAGTTACAGGGCAAAATTACCACTTCTCTCTTCACACTCTTTTTCTTCTCCCCGTTTCTTCTTTTCATATATTTAGGAGGGAAAAAAAAAAGTCTAGTATCTCATATAGCAACTCCTTTATCAAAACTAAAATTTTTCTTACTCCTTAAATTAACAACTGAATGACTCACACACAAAAAAAAAGCACTGCTATGTGCATTTTGGAAAAAAATATAAATAATCACAAATTAACGTGGGGAAAGATGCAAGTAAGCCTCATACTAAGGTGTTTAATCAATGGTTTTCCTACTAAATGTAGGACTGAAAATTCAGTGTAGTGGCAGGATTACTTGCAAACAACAGAAAAGAGGTTTTACTACAGGGCTAGAAATGAAGTTTAAACGAAGACTGAAAAACAGATACAAAACAAGTGTTTGAAAAAATGAATTTTAAGCAGCAGAAATGTTAGCAGCAGCTAGTATTAACAAAGCACAGTATTAAGAATTAACAGTAAGCTTTGTTTGTAAAAATACAGGAAAAGCATGTAATTGCCTAAAATTACATGTCAAGAAAACCTTTTGTCTGAAAAGTACTTATTAGTCATATGGAGAATTTAAGTGCTGCACTGCAGTACTAGTAACATTTGAAACAGCACTCCCTCCCCCTCCAGTTCTCAGAGAAAATATGTCACATGAAAGCTGTTTCTCAGTTCCCCCTCCCCCAAATTCCCATAAAACATGTGAGGGTGGGAGGAAATAACACACCAGCTCTTTCTCCCGTTTAGGAAATTGTCAGCCTGACCGATCACACAAATGGTGCATCCTTGTTTTATAAAGAAGGATTTCTGATAACGGCCTCATGCAAAATCGCTAGTGGGAGCAGTTGGGGTAACAAAGGCTCATCCGTGCTTAACATTTGAACTACAGTAAAATCCATAATTGGAGGTTTTTTCCACCTCTCATGTCAGACAGTTAATTCCAGAGGGTCTGAAGGATGTGGACATTTTTACGGCTGCCTTCAGTTTTCCACCTCCTTGGCCATCCCCAGGGGCTGGGAAAACTGCCAGGACAGCTGATTTCCAAGATTCATGTTAAAAACAGACCTCTATGCAGAAGGGCAGGAGAAGATGACCAGGGTCACAATCTCAGCTTCTCACACCAAATACGTATTTTTTTGAAGGAGTTTTCCAACAAGACAGATCAAACTCCAGGATTTTACATTACATCTAGGATAACGTGGGTCTGGGTTGAGAAATTTGGTTTTTCAGCATGGACAGCTTAGGACTCAGCCCTCCAGTGCCTTAAACATGCGTCTTCTAAACCATTATATATAAAGTGGACACCTCACATTGCAAGTTAACTTCTCTAGTCACATCAAACAAAAAAAGCCAAAAAGCAGTATTTTATTTCATGTTCTCTTCCTCAAAAATGCAGTGATAAATTGGTTACTTCAAACAAGCATTTTCCCATCACATTTTGTCAGGCAGTGCAAAGAGCTTAGAAAAATCTCAATCTCCTGAGAAAATGTAAAAAGGTTTGAGCCAAAGACCCACACTCAGAAGCAACACTTTAAGAGAACTTTCAAAGGACAACAAAATAACACACAAAAACAACGACAGGTCAACGTAACCATCTAAATTTCCAGGAGAGCTTTCATCTGAAACTCCTACAGAACCTCCCAGCTGAGCAGAGCCTGATGACCTGGCTTATCACTGCAAAGACTGGACCTGTCTTCACACTCGTCCTGTATATGGGCAATCACCGCAGGGCAAAAGTGACCTTGCAAGCAGGTGCTGTTCAGGAGCATAAAATGCTCTTGAACATGGTATTATTCAGGAGAACTAAAACTAATTACACGATGGAAGGTTAAATGAGACAAGAAAACTGAGGAGTCACCTTTAGCACACAGGGCAAGAGCAACGAATATGATGCGCAACTCCGACCTTTCAACTCTGTGCTTTAATTTTACAGTTATTCAATATGCATTGCAGACTTTCCAATGGTAGTTTAAAACAAGTCATTTTGTTCGTCCTAAAAGGCCTCAAATCTCGTTGCTTGGTTCTTTACGGACTCCAAGAGCTCTGCATCTCACTGCGTGCTCAGCACTCAAGGACAGCGAGCACAGCACAAAGCCTCAGTGCCCCACGCACGAAGGGCAGCGCCGGCGGCACCCCCACGCCCTCCCTCTTCAGGGTCAGAAACAATTTAACACTTGTTCAACTCCCATGCGACCAATAACACCAGAAAACACCTGCACCAGCCCCAACCAGAGGGTCAAACCCACATGCAGAGCAAGCTGTTACCTTTCTGATTTCATCCAGCACCGTTTCAAACGACTTCTTATCCATCTTCACCGGTTCAGTCAACGTAGATATTGAAACAGAAGGAGGAAAGAAACTCCAGGGCAAATACTTTACGGATTTTTTTTTTTTAAAAATATGGAATATTTAAAATCCAAATAGAAAAAAAAAAGCGGGGG